>LUCG01045597.1:0-19712 GCA_001633085.1 Carthamus tinctorius | reverse complement strand
AGTCCAGTCCTAGGCGTACCAAACACAAAACAGACATTTGTTCTGTCCAGTCCAGTCCCGTCCAGTCCAGTCCCNGTACTGTCCAGTTCTGTCCTGTCCTGTCCTGTCCAATCTTGTCTGCGTACCAAACGCTACCTAATGGAACAAGCCAGATACCAGTACTTCTATCTTGTTTAGGAGACATAAAGTTTCAATGGTTCTTTGAAATATTTATGTGTGTTTGGTTAAGAAGTTATTTTATTTATATGAAACTAAAGAGTATTATTGTTATTGGATTTCCCTACTATTAAGAATATTGTTTACAAGGCACTTGCAGAAAATCATAATAACCAAGTTCTTTGATCTTATAGGAATTATAACCTCTGTTTACACATTCTTGAGACACTATACATCGAGGTGGAGTGTAAAGAAACATCTGTAATATATCTCTCGGAGATTCATGCTCTAAGTGTAAAGCAACATCTGTAAACAAAGCACTTGTACTGCAACTGGGCCAAGATATACCTTTCACAACGGCCTTTAATAATAGGACACTGTTAAGGTCTATTATCACTTGCACAGAAACTGGGCTTAGATATACTTGTCACAATGGAGTTTGACGTTAGGGGATTAGGCATGATTACAGAATGCAGTCTTGACTTTCTGTACTGAAATTTGATTTCCTTTGATGTAGTCTCTTCATTTTATGGCTTGATTGCAGAATGGAGATGCTGCTGCTGGATCAAAATCTCGTATTCCGCAGATGGTTGCCAGTACTCTTGGTTTTGGTCAAAAGCATGATGCAACTGTTGATATACCATTGGATTCAACGAATGTAATATTATATTCTGTTTCCTGTATTAGTTTTTTTAAACTCTCTTGGGATGCTTATAGTACTTGCTGGTGTCATGTTCCAGGATCCAAAGAAAAAAGAGAAAGAACTTACAAACTGGGAAGCTGACTTGAAGAGAAGGGAAAAGGTATGTTTTACACTTCTTTTTAAGTAACGAGATGCCATCTGCTCTGCTAGTGGGTGTGACAATTCGTATTACTTTGTGGACAAGGACCAAGTGTGACCAACCATTCAAGGAGTCCGATGCTGTCACTGTTACAATTTGGGTTGTATTTGTCACTGTTACAATTTGGGTTGTATTTGTCTAGTATCCATCCTAGAATGACTTGAAGTTACTTATTGTGTATCCTACAGGACATCAAACGACGAGAAGAAGTTGTTGCTGGTGGTAAGTACTGCTGTTTGATATCATTGTTGGAACTATGGTTTTATTTGCCGTGGCGCAGTTTTAAACTTTACTCTCATAACATGTGAAAACAGCTGCCATCCCCACAGATGATAAAAACTGGCCTCCATTTTTTCCAATAATTCATCATGATATAGCCAATGAGATACCAGTTCATGCTCAGAAGTTGCAGTATTTGGCGTTTGCAAGTTGGTTAGGTATGAATTTCATGTCTTAATTTTTATAATGTTGTTTCAAGTGGGAAAATTAATTGTAGGGATGTATTTTCTTTTTCATCAATATCTGCTGTTACTTTATTTCTTTATATATGGTGATACTCTTATATTACTTATGGCAACAAGATCCAAGCAGAACATGAAACATCCAGCTGGTTTCTTTTGAAAGGAAAAACAATTATTACACTAGACACGATAAACAAACCTATACAATTCGCAAGTGAGTCGAGTTAAAGGCTGATGAATGCATCGTAAATATTTGGTCTTATCATCTTATGTTGCTGTTGCAGGTTTTTTCACTTGCTTATTGTTACAACACATACAACAAAGAAATCAATAACGGACAATAAAGGAAACAACATAATATAAAACTGGAGTATATATGCTATTCCAAATACACAAAATAGACTGGCCCAAAAACGAGCACAAAGCAGAAACGGATTATGGATCTCCTATATACCGTAGGTTTGAGGGGCACATCTCCTTTTTGACCCCAACTCACTGAGGGCAGTGAAATGCTCATGATTGGTCACATAGAGAACTCTGATAGGCCTCCGTCCGTAGGTGAACACGTATACTAGAAGGAAGTAAAATAAATAAAGAAGCATAGGTGAGGGGGGAGTTTAGTAATTGTTTGATTTTTGTTAGGGCCTGTTTAAAATAATGGAGGGGGTAGTCATGTAGGGCAGGCAAAATTTCTGTTATGAACTTGCTAGTGGGACAGAACTGGCTCTCGAATTCCAGAACTCTGTAATTCTTCTTCCCTTTTCGATTTTCTCATCAATTTCAATAGAGATCTTATCAAACTCATCTAGTTTTCCATGGGAATCCCTGATATGCTAAAGAACCACTCTGGAGAACAAATTACTTCCTCTCTTTCAGAGAACCCTTTGAAGGCCAGATTGAATTCTTGATCCAAGGCATCCTAACACTTAAGATTATCTTCCCAAGCACTAGCATTTGTACTGCAATAGTTTATCCGTCTTTACTCATCATTCTAATCTATTATGAAAGTGAATGTTACAAGCATTAAATATTGTTTTATTTTTTTATCAACACTTACCATGCAGGTCTAGTTCTCTGCCTTGTATTTAACGTCATTGCAGTGATTGTCTGTTGGATCAAAGGCGGTGGTAAGTTTTTATCTTTATGCAGCTTAATTGATGTGAACGAAGGCAGTGTCAAGTTCAGAGCTTCTAGGCTTTTCCATGTGCAGGTGTCAAGATTTTTTTCCTTGCAACAATTTATGCACTTCTTGGAGTTCCCCTTTCCTATGTATTATGGTATAGGCCACTCTATCGTGCAATGAGGTATGTATCTTTTTCACTCGCTTTCCTGTCAAAAGTTAATTGCGATCAAGTGCTTTGCTGAAATTGCTATGGCTCACCATTTAGCTTGGGGTAGTGGTAAGTTCTGACTCGAATGAGTAGATCTTTGCGTTTTATGTGGTCACTATAGCTCATCTTTGATAAGAAAGCAGTGAGAGTTTCGAGGTCCTCTAAAACACAATGTTGTTACTGGTGCCCATGCTTTTTTATCACTGAGGTAAAGGCGGGGCTGATCAATTTGTATGTTCCTCTACCAATATGGCACACAAATTAGTATTTCCATGTTATAGATGCATTGCTGTATAGCAAGGCAGAAAATGTAGCTGCAGGCCGTAAATATGATTTTGAAGGTACATGTGGTCCAATCCATATGCACCTACGTCTATCAAAGTAGATAAAACCAAACCATTCGAACCCAGTAAATCCCACATGAAGTAAGGTCCGAGAGTAGGGTATATGCAGATCTTACTTCTACCCTGAGGAGTATAGAGGCTGTTTCAGTGAAGACGTCTGCTTTCTAAACATTTTGAAAAAAAGAGAGAAAAACTTGAGGGGGATAGTATCCTACATCTGGCGAATTAGATGCCATCTTCAAAAAGCATGATCAAGGTGGATATGGGCCATATATGGTATCCAATAATTATTATATACACATCATACATTGCTACATATAATTACCATCTAACAGTTTATGAAGGCTTGCATGTAATGTAGGAGATGGAATGTTTTTGAAGTACTTGTATTTGTGTTTCATGAATTATTCTGTCATGTTCATATCTATTTTGGTTAAAGTTGGGTAAATGATGAAGTGATAACTTGGCTTTTGGTTTTTTCACTTGCATACCTCAACAAGAAGCTTTACTAGTCACACACTTAGGTTCTCACAGCCACATCATTTATGTTATTCTTGAATATCTAATGGTGCTGTTTTCTTAATGAATCTTCAACTATCAAGTTTTTTATATCACATTATGTTCTCTTTGCACTCGAGTATGAAAACAGCAAGATACTAATCTTTTCAAAGAGCTGCTCACCTGTCTTTAGATATCGTAGCTCTGTTCATTACAGGAAAGTGCTCGAGAGATAATAGGAAGTTCATCATAAGTCTTTTTTGTTTCATATTTTGCAGGACTGACAGTGCTGTGAAGTTTGGTGGGTTTTTCTTGTTCTACTTGGTAAGTTGCTGCTGATGAACCATCTCAACACCTTGGTGTTTGATTTCAGATCTTTTATCCCTTACAAAACTTGTCATTTTGCAGCTCCATCTTGGCTTTTGTATATTTGCTGCTATCGCTCCCCCAATAGTCTTTCATGGGAAGTCTTTGACGTAAGTTCTGTTTTTTGTTGACATTGTTACATGCATATAAAGTAAAACAGTTTTGGTTTTTGGGGTTCCAACAGGTCTAGTTATTGAAAGAGCCTATAATTCATTTACATGTTTGTTCATCTTTCTAATCATTTGCTTTAATCACCAGGGGGATCCTAGCTGCAATCGACGTCTTTTCTGACCATGCACTAGCAGGGGTAAGTCATAAAATGTGATGTCATAATAAACAAACATGCATAACTCGCGTACATGAGAAGTATGCATAATTTAGTTACTTGTGCTCACTAAAGAACAACCAAAAAATGACTCCTTCCACAAAGTTTAGGGGACAATATTCAAATGGTGCATGTATCTTTTTTCAGATACAAGAATAGATGTCAACCGTAGATAAGATATCCAAGGGGTGTGATTAAATTTAAAAAGTGGTTACAACCACATTTTTAAACTTAAAAAGAACACCCTCTGTTTTTTAACACGAGATATAACAAAACTTGGAGCCAAACAAATTATACCAAAAAAACGAGCATTTTATTGTCTTTAATTTGACATCCATATTGTTATACTTTTTAAGGCATTTCATGACACGTTTTTGCAAATTGATGCTGTTTTCATTTGAACCCATACCCACCCGTACGTATTTTTAATGAGCAAAAGAGGTAACATATTACGACAATTTTTTGCATATGAGTATTACACCTATTGTTTCGTGTGAGAGAAAATATGCAATACAAACTGTATTGGTTACTTGTACTATGCAAGTGTAGTATTATTAACAATAGGACTTGATTAATTGGATAATTTATATCTAAACTGGTTATAACACAACAATTATACATAAGCTAGCATACAACATTAGCATCATAGTACTTGTCTATAAACATATAGATGTAGGTGGATTCCTGTAACTACAACTTATTTGACCTTGGTGTGAAACAGAGGAAACAATAATTAGAACAGGCCTAAATAATAAAGATGTGCAGAGATATGCTTCTTTAGATTTTTCACATCTCATGCAACAAAAATTCTCACAAACCCTTTGCTATTTACTTGTTGCAGATTTTCTATCTGGTAGGATTTGGATTATTTTGCTTAGAATCACTTCTTAGCTTCTGGGTACTTCAGGTAAAAGTCATAAAACTCTACTCTTTTCATTTCTTCATCGGTAAACTTAGGCCAATGCTTTTTCTTTTTTCTTTATACAGAAAGTTTACACATATTTCCGTGGTAACAAGTGACATGTGTCGAGTTCCGATTCCTCAATATCATCATTGGTTGGTTGGTTTTGTATCTATATCTGAGGCATTGATAGTTAGTTACAATGTATTTGTCGTGGCTTGGCTTGTTACGTGGAGGATTTCAAAATTGTCGTGCTTCCATTTCCGAGAAGAAGCACAGTTCTTGAACCTTATGTATGTATAATTGATTATAGGAAACATAAAATAAAACATATCTACTCTTTGGCTACATTATAGGTTTTCTTATTCATATGTGCATGTCTTCTTTATGTCTCATTTGCTTTCTTTGACGAGTTGGAGGAAGTGTTGGTCAAGGAATCCAATAATGAGCCTCGACCAAGGGCGGACTTAGAAAAATTTTCAAACGATGGCACAATTTAACTATAAGAAACATATGCAGAAATATTTTTTCTCAAAAGTTATATTGGTCTAGTGTTTGGTCCCGCTTTTCAAGTGTAAAGTCTAAAGTTCGAGTCTTGTTGTAAGCAATTTTTTTAATAAACACAATAAATATGATGAAATAAAACTAAAATCAAATAACAAATGACTCTAGCAAGACCTTAAATTTGAAAAGCAAGGAACTTACCAACTCTACCAAGAAAAACTTGTGTCTTAATTGCACTTTCAAAATATATACGGTGGCACCTTTCAAAACCTGTAATTTTTTGCACTTCGACGGAGGAATGGAATGGAATGGTGGCACATGCCACCGTAGCCACAAGGCTAGGTCCGCCCCTAGCCTCGACCCGACAAGCTTGTTATACAACATCTGAACAGAATAGACAACTTTAGCAACAAGCTTATCGGGAAATATAGGGGACAAAGGAAGGAAAACTTGATAACAAATAATTCTTTTTATCAAATTACACAATTGCACATTGGTTACAATCTGTTGTAAAATAAATAAGGTAGATTTGTAAAATGACAATTTTCTTTTCCTTATTGCACATTGTTAAATCTACTTTTATTTCAATGAGTAAACAAAAATTTTGTTTCACAAACTACGGCTAAAAATTTCTTAAAACTTATTGTCTACAATAAGGACATACTTATTTAATAATAAGCTCTCGTCTATAATATTTGTTACTTCATACAAGTTGTCTACCTATCTAAATTTTTATAATGAAAATTAAGTGAAGTCCATAATTTTATGGAGTATTTTGCCATAATTAGTAAGATTCAACATATATTGTAATGTGTTTATCAGTTAATTTTATGAAACTTAAGTATAAAACTTTAAGAGGTCATACATACAAATTACAATAAAGATATCATATCTGCACAAGTATATATAATGGTCGTCTTGAGACAAATAGGCTTTCATTAATATTTAACCATCGATCATCAAAATTTTCTTTCCATATTTGGATATGAAATATCGTCCCACTAAGGTATTGAGACCAACCCGCCTGTTGATCCTTGTCTGAAGCACGTCGAGTGTCAGGCTTTGCTAGCTACAAGATGGACCTATGACGTGGTGTTGTGAGCCTCACAACACCACGTAAGTGTGCAACTCGTTGATCCTTGTTCGAAGCATGATTGGTTTCCCAAGCCCAACTAGCAACCATATGTGCCTAAAATACAATGCTTCTATTTTTTGTTGGTATTAAAGGTAAATACAGTGTTTATTTTTGAAATATTTCAATTACATTTTAATTTTAGCAAGGAGATCGATGAATTTGGGCATTCACCCAAAACCTCTCTTTCCATAGTGTTTTTCTAATGAAGGTTCTATTGTCCATCTGCTTCAAGGTGATCTTGTGTCATGAAAAATGGTCTCACATAGTCCCAAGTCTTCTTCATCAAAATACATACATAAATACATACATATAGGGACGGGTTCAAATGAAAACTCATCTTTCATTGCGAATGTAAGGATAGCCGAGATTGCGACACGTATCACATTCAGTCTGAATAATACAGGATTATTCAGATTGAATGTTCATGTATTATTCATCTAAATAATCTTGTATTATTCACACTGAATGGGACATGTGTCGCACTCTCGACTTTCCTCGCGTTCACAATGAAAGATGAGTTTTCACTCGAACTTCCGTCCATTTATAACCTCCCTCTATATATATACAATTTCGCTCTTCACTACAATTGTATATGGTCGTGAAAAATACTCTAAACAAAATCCATCCCAAATGGTAAATACTCCAAACTCTCTCCATACACACATAAACAATCGACACGAATATCCTTTGAAACAGCAAATGCCTTTTGGTATTTCTAAGTTGTTCACAGACCTACACTTTCATCCTAGGTTTTGTTTTGTCTTGAATCTTAGCATGGCAACACGTGTAATAAGAACGAACCTTCATAGATAACGTTTAAGATACAAAGTCGACCAAAGTCAAACGAAATCCCTCTACTTGTACTTATTGCTTTAAGAGTTGTGCCGTATATTTGAAAAGATACCTACATTGCATACATGCATTTAATGATATTTTTATTTTGTTAATTGGCAAAAAGAGAGTGGAATTTAAGATTGGGGAGGAACAGCAGAATGGCAAACAAGATGACCAAAGTTGATATGGTTGGCAAATAAGGACCCAAACCCCCACTCCACACAATACACTACTACTAACCTCATCTTCAATCAACCAATACCCTGATGCCATGTGGCATGACAAATATCCAAACTACATCAAATAACCACCAAGCTTTTCCATACCTATTGTTATCACAAATGCCATCACCTCATCTTCAATATCCAATCTTTTTTTCTTCCCAAAAATTGTTCTGAAATTACGAAAATGCCCTCAGACTTTAAAAGACAACTATGTACATATCTTGTCAAAATCCAATGCATTAGAGGGTTGTACTGTGTGTAACTCAAGTTGTACAATGCTTTGTCCAGACTGGAATTGCTTGTAGCACTCTAAGCCACCTCTTCTTTCATTTTGTATCTCACAAAAACTATCACTTAGGAGAAAATGACCAAAAACCCATTTCCACTGACACATTAAAAAGCTGTTTATCTATTTCTCTCTCTCTTGAACTTCACAAAGTTAAGAGAGAAAGAAAAAAAATGGCAGTGTCCACAGTGTACACAGTCCAATCTCTCAACTCATCATGTTCAATCTCAACACCCACCAAAACCCACTTAGGAATTCAGCAAAGACAAGTGTTGTTCTACAGCAATGCTGGTAAAAAGACCAATAAGGGCAGGGTGAGGGGTGGTGAGATAAGATGTGCAGGGGACACAATAGTAATTGGACTAGCAGCAGACTCAGGGTGTGGGAAGAGTACCTTCATGAGGAGGCTGACTAGTGTGTTTGGCGGTGCAGCATCGCCACCAAAGGGAGGCAATCCAGATTCAAACACACTCATAAGTGACACAACAACAGTGATCTGTCTGGATGATTACCATTCATTGGATAGAACAGGAAGGAAAGTGGAGGGTGTGACAGCACTTGATCCAAGGGCCAACAACTTTGATCTTATGTATGAACAGGTTAAGGCTCTTAAGGATGGCATTGCTGTCGACAAACCTATCTATAACCATGTTAGTGGTCTTTTGGACCCTCCTGAGCTCATTCAGCCCCCTAAGATCCTTGTCATTGAAGGGTTGCACCCAATGTAAGTCCACACTACCTATGATCTTATACTCCTTATGAATGATTACATGGATATCGTTGTTATGTGACCTATGATAATTATTTTTCCTCAATTGGTGTAAGAAATGTTTGAATTTTCCTATTTCTGACACTTTTTGACCGCTAACCAGTAGATCTTGTAACTACAAGTGATGTGGATATCAAGTTGTCATATTATATGGTAATTCTTGATTACGTGAAAAAATGTCACATTAGAACCAACTAGTGTCACCTAGACGTAGGTTTTATTAGGTAAAATGGGTACAGAATATAAAGAATTGAATGTTTGTTACACTGTTATGCTACATAGGAACAGAGCAGATTTCGTTATATCTTGCCCTGGTTTTACATTCTAGGGATGTCTAAACATAACTCATAAATGAATTTTCTGAAAGGGTTTTTAATGGTCGAGCGTCGGAGCATCCATAGATTTTGACATGGTCTGAGTTGGAATTTGATGGAATTGGAATGACAAATTCCTTTGACCAAATTCCTTAGTGATGTTTGGTTCGCGGAATGAACTTGTGAAGGATTTGAATTCTTACCAACCAAAGCATGGTCAAATTTCATTCCAATTCCATCAAATTCCATTCTGCGAACCAAATGCCCCCTAAGGGTCTTGGTGCACCAAGATCACCTTAACTTTTCACTGTGTAAGACTGGTTCATTCTTTGCTTCAAATTTGATTGGGCGAGAAAGCTATTAATAGCTTTACTCATATGTGACTAAAAGTCAGTTTCATTTGAAGAAAAATGATCTTTATAGAATGCAGGGAAAAGTTTGTGTATTGAGAAATGTTACACCAAAATGGTGTCCGAGATTGATTCTGTGTGAAGTAACATTGAAGTGAACCTATTTCGTTTAATTTCAAGCTTCATGTTTTCCTAAGTATTGTCTAAACTCAAAAGATACTTCTTAATAAAGATATCGATGTAAGGAAAAATCTTGGATCGACCAATAAGGTTAAGGTTTAGGCCACTCTGTTTGACTGAATAACAATGCAAGAGAAAACCTCTAGAAAGGATTTTGCTTCCAAGTTCCAACCCTCACAAAGTTGCTGAAGAGCCATAGTTCATAGGCTGTGGTTATATAATTGATGTTTTTAATTTATGTAGGTATGATGAAAGAGTAAGAGACCTATTGGACTTCAGTATCTACTTGGATATCAGCAACGATGTTAAATTTGCCTGGAAAATTCAGGTATTAATTAAATCTTTGATAGTGTCTTCTATCCTAAGCTGTTATAACGGTTGCGATTAAGACTGTGATTTGCTAGAGCAGTTCTCACGATGGTACAACAGTCCGAAATAGTGGTTCATATAATAATTATGTATATACATATATATAATCTATCAAGTTCGGATGATCAGATACTACTCCTATCTTGGTCTTGATTTTATGTACATTAACATACATTACTTATGCTACTGAAGAGGCAGGGAATGCAAATATAAAAAGATGACCGAGGATATTGGTTATGTTCCATGTAGTGCTAAGCATGAGATAAATTGACAAATTGTACCAATGACATTATGGCTTTTGCTAACAGTTTCTATGAATTGCAGAGGGACATGGCAGAGAGGGGACACAGCCTTGAAAGTATCAAAGCTAGCATTGAGGCCCGAAAGCCAGATTTTGATGCTTATATTGGTAAATATTATAGGATATAGCTTCAAACTTCTAGTCAAGTTATCTATTTTCTTACCTCCTGCAAAACTTGCACTCTGTCAATTTGAATTTCCCCTTCAGCCCTTTTGGCATGGCAACGTCCTACCATGTAATATCAAAAGCATATATCCATATACATAAACAGTGAGGGTTCAAATGAGAACGGTAAAAAGGTTGAGATACGCAAGAACACGAAAAATCAGATGAAAAGTGCTCTTTTTTGGTATAACTTTGTTTGGCTCCAATTTTGATTACTTTTAGTATATTCTTCAAACGACAAGTTAATCACATCCCTTGGATCAAATCCATCTAACAGCTGACAACTGTTTTAACATTTTAAACCTTTTTACCGTTCACATTTGAACCTCTCTGTACATAAACAATCGGAAGCTTGTATGGGATTTGGATTACCTTTTGTCAGAACTCAAGAGGGTTCTAAACCAGACAAAAAAAGTTTGTCTCTGTGTTTCCTGTTTTGAACTTCACTTTGATGATGCAGACCCACAAAAGCAGTACGCAGATGCAGTTATAGAAGTGCTACCTACGCAGCTGATTCCAGGCGACAATGAAGGGAAGGTTTTAAGAGTGAAGCTGATAATGAAAGAGGGAGTGAAATACTTCAGCCCTGTTTACTTGTTTGATGAAGGCTCCACCATCTCATGGATCCCATGTGGGAGGAAGCTCACCTGTTCTTACCCTGGTATCAAATTTAACTATGGCCCTGATTCTTACTTTGGCCATGAGGTAAGTTCACATAATCTTCTATAATTATAACATGCCCACTAATAAGCAGGTAAGTAAGTAAACTGAAAGCTTTTGTACCTTCCAGGTCTCTGTGTTGGAGATGGATGGGCAATTTGACAGACTGGATGAGCTCATCTATGTTGAGAGCCATTTGAGCAACATCTCCACCAAATTCTACGGAGAAATTACACAACAAATGTTGAAGCATGCCGACTTCCCTGGTAGCAACAATGGCACTGGTCTCTTCCAAACCATTGTTGGCTTGAAAATCCGAGACCTCTTTGAACAAATCACAGCAAACAAGGCTTCAGCTCCATTGGAAGCTACAAAAGCTTAAAGTAAAGAAACAAAAAGTGGTTTAACATGGAACAAAAAAGTCCCTTGATTTTTCTTTCCTCTACAACCTCTTTTGTCATGTAAAATTCCGAGTGTTAGGCTTTTATCGCGAGTTTCATGAGTTACACTCCCATATGTATTTAGTTCCATTTGTCTATTCCATGGAGATATGTAAAATAGAGAATCAAATTCTTGACTGAAATCTTGAGAAGATCAAAGAACTTATTATTAAGATTATCTGCGCATACCAGAAGTATAAGTGCAGGTAGCAATGTTATACTATATAAAACTGTCTGCTAAGTTCCCCAAGAACTTGAATGTGTTTCCTTGTTACTTGTAACATAATCCTTGTTTTCTGGTTTCTAAAGCTTTTGAAGCACACATTGATTTTACTTGTCACTGCACCAAAAATCTTCCTCATTTTAGTCGAAAACTCACGATGTATGATTTTGAAATTTACTCCAAATTCCAGTTATAGAATACACAATACATAAGCTTCTTTAATGATTTCTAGGTATGGACTGTAATCCTTAACCTATAAATGCCTTGCAAAGAAGCTTTAGCAATTGTTGACAGTGCGACAATACACAACATCATTTTCATTCATGCACATAGCACATTATCATATGCAATTGTTATATTGCATTACTAACTTATAAAAGATATACTATTAGACTACAAACTAAGAAAACAAAGAAAACATAAACCATACTCATAATAATAGTAAAACATACTCATGACCAACTCGACATATGACATATCTACAACTAGCTTTTCCCAACTTATAAGATTCTAAATAGCAGATATTGAGTTATAAGGCAATTAAAACGATCAGCTACACATATTTACTTGATCGTAACAAAGTTGTTAGTACCGAGTTTGGCCCAATGTGCCTTCAGGTCAACTGGATGAGAAAGATCGTGACCTTCACTTGCAAGCTTGCAAAGCAGTCTCCGGTATGCACTATGGCTCATTTTCCTTCCACCCACACGTGCCCCGGGCCTCCATGGACTCATTGGAAGGGGAAAAACAGACATTCTAGAATTGCAACAAGAAGATTGCCATCCACTAATCCCACATTTGTGGCACTGTCTAGCTACACCGGTGCAAGAACATACAGGAGGAGGTACATTGGAAAAATCAAAGTTGGATTCATCAAAAACAATGTCAAGATTCTTTCTCTCAACATTTGGTTTCAGCATGGTTTTTCTCTTGGATTTCTTAGAAATAGAAGAGTTGCTCTTGGTGGTTTTGTCTGTCCCTTTTGGGGTTTTGGAAGAAAGTTTGTTTTTCTTCTTGTCTGGTTCAGTAGTGGGAGCAACAGAACGGACAGGGACAGCTTCAGTATAAGTTTCTTGAGAGGCATTTGTGCTTGTTGTCGGAATCGCAGAAGTAACCCATGGAGAAAACCAGGGAAATTGATCAAAATAGGGTCCGCCGTCATTGGTTTCAGACATTATGGCTCTTATAAACAATCCCTCCTCCAAACCTGGTAATAGATATCAGTATTGGCATCAGCTCTTTATAAGAGAATAATCAAACAAATGAAAATAGTTGCTTTGTTAATAATTACTGTAATTTATGATGCACAAACACATGAACCATGAATCGTTTCCAAGAGAAAAAACATATAACAAGAAATTTGGAGTGGCATACATGAAACTTCACATGTATAGAGAAAATCTTGTTATCCTTGTGACACACATCAAAGTCCACATGTACATAAACTTCAGAAACATCTTGTTATCCCTATGGTATCCTCAACACATCACCCTAGAGTTGATCATACAAAAGAGAAATGGAACTTTATTGTCATATATTTGTTGGTCGTTGGACTTTTCCTGAACAAACGAGTGTCAGTTACACATCTTAGGGGGCGTTTGGTTTGATGAAATGGTTTTTGAGGGATTCAGAATTCAGCGGAAGGATTTGGAATCTTTGGTGTGTTTGGTTTGTAGGATTTGGAATCTTTGATGTGTTTGGTTTGTAGGATTTGGAATACCAAACACCCTGTTGGGATTTCAAAACCCTATGTCTGGGGGATCGCAAATTCGGGAAATCCTTGAAACCAAACATGGGATTGGAATGGAATTCAATTCCAAATCCAATCCAATCCTACAAACCAAATGGGACCATAAGGTCTTCCAAATATAAGATTAATCTGTTTCAGTTATCACTTTGGTAAATACTCAGTTTGGCAACCGCAATCAAAGATAACCCCCACCCTTGTGCAAGAAAGAAAGAGAAACATATTCATACAGAGAAACTTCTAATAAGAATGAGCTCACACAATTGTACTGATCACAATTTGCTCATGTCCCTTCTGTTGTCATTGGATGCCAAACCTGTAAGAATTTCACTTCATATACGATATCAATTTCAAAACAGAAATTCTCACTTCATTTTAACTTCATAGTATGTACAAATAATCCAAGAACACTGGTGCAAGATCTGAAACAAATTATGATAATTCCGCATTTGAAATTTACCAAGTCTGTCATAAAAAATTCAGAATATAGCTCTTATCTAGTAACTTAGGGAGGACTGAATGGCAATGCACTTGACAAACATACACATGAACCTGAACCTGAACCCAGTTCACTTCAATGTTAATTAATGTCAAAAAAATGCTCATTACGTTTCTAACTACATAGCGTGTACAGATAATCCAATAGCATTGGTGTCAATTCTGCAACGAAGTTCATGATACAGTGGCATTTGAAATTCACCATAAGGAATCAAAACCTAGGTCTTGAACTATGGAGGATTGAATCGCAATGTATATAATGCACATTCGAGTCGTCACTTGCTTGATTATCGAACATCGCATACAAAATGAACAAAAAGTAAGCAACAAACCATTAAAAACATGATGAAAGTGGTAGAATTGAAGACAGAAAGTAACCTAGAAGAGAAATCAGAGCATAGAGAGGAGTAATGAGGAAGAACTTACAGGCAGGCAAGTTGAGATTAGTAGGGAGATAGAGAGAGATTCTCAGTCGGTGACTCAAGTTTCAGGAGGTGGTGGGTGGTGGTGACCTGCAAAATCTGGTGGGAGGCATTCTTCTTCTTCTTCTTCTTCTTCCCCCAAATGCAACACACAATTCTATTTCATTTTAGGGATACTCCATTTTTCATATTTGATTCTTGGTCTATATCTTTTTTTTCAGTTTTCGCCCCTCAAATTTATAAAATTTACAGATCGTTTAACAATAGATTTTTTAGTCGGTCCTCTCCATTAACGTCGTCCCAATTCTTACATCAACTTTAACTTTTGGCTCGTTATCCATATCTCAACCTTAAAATTATATTTTTCGTCCTTTATTTTCATGTACATAGTTTTAAGCTTATATATGAATAATTTCTTATCAACAAGGACTCTCTTTAGGTTAAATGGATCCACACTCCTACAGGCTTAAAGATCGTAAGTTCTGGGATGCCTCGATTCACACTGATGTTGGTTAGGGTTGGAGGAAGATCATGGGTATGCAGGTAAGTTATGGGATGCCCTGGTTCACAATGGACCTGGGTATGTCCCCCAATTACGGGATGGTTCCAACCTTATCCTTAGTGACACTTACCCTCTTGTCCTTTCTTCTTCCGTCCCTGATAGGCTCCTCTGGAGAAAAAGGGATGGCCGTTTTACTCATTTTTCGGTTCATGATGTCTGTCTGGCACACCATTCGTCCCAATGAGCCTAACATTAATTGGCATCATTTGGTTTGGTTTTCTCAGCTTAGACATGCTTTTGTTCTTTGGGTTGCCATGAAACATCGTCTTTAAATACATGAAAAACTTCAATTCTGGGAAGCCTACTCTAATCTGACTTGTAGGTTATGTAACATGTCTGATTCTCATGATCACCTTTTCTTTGAGTGCCTGTTTCCTAATAAGGTTTGGAATGGGCTCAAGCCCATGCTTGATCTTCAGGGCCGTCCCTGGGGGAGGGCGGGCCGGGCGTACGCCCAGGGCCCAAATGAAATAGGGGGCCCAATTTTTTTAGTATGCACTATATAGTAGTAATATACAAAAATTGTAAACAAAAGAACACAAGAAAAAAATATATATAATAGGACCCAAAAGAATTTAACATTATATTAAGGGCTCAAACATGTATTAATTAATTAAATTGGACAAGAATATTTATAAAAAGTTAATTGATTTTTCATTTTAGAGTATTGTTTATTGTTTCGCTAAGTTATTTTTATCTCGTATTGATATTTAAAACTATTTTTGTTTAGAAACGTTGATACATTATGCATTATCCATCTTCCACACACTATTTTTTTATTTCATTCACATGAAATTTGTTTTTGTGTTAAAATACAGTAGATTTTTTGTTATTAACTAAGAAAACTCCTACATTTGAAAACAACTACCAATTATGTGAGACGACTTAACTATCTAAGTTAAATCTATATTTAGGATTTCTAAACTACTTCATTTTTAATACATCATTCACTCATTGTTACCTAATATTGAGTGCATAAATCTTAAATATTCTCCTATCTCTAAAACAAGAAGGTGATTTCAAACTATAACCAACATGAACTTTTGATTCTAAGAATGATGGTTGTTAAAAATTTTGTTTCAACTCGAAAAGTTTAAAATGATGATGAAAAACATTATATTATTGGTTTTTAAATAAGATTGATGATAAAATGTTTGATTGATCTTACCCTAGAAATAACGGAAAAAATGGTAATTGTTACTCGATCTATTGTTTTCGTAACAGATCCATCTTTGACAATTCTTTATCGAGGCTAGAAGATATGTTCGATTTTGTTGTCGATAAGTCCTTTAGCTGAATAACCCTTATATCTAGACAATGTATTGAAATGTACTGAAAATAAGTTCGTAGTTAAGGGCCCAATTCTATATCTCGCCCAGGGCCCAAAAAATGTCAAGAACGGGCCTGTTGATCTTCGTGTTGTCTCGGATAACTGGGACGACATTATCAGAACCTTCCTGTTGGCCACCAAAGGCAAGACCATGTGGTCTATTATTCATCCTTTAGTGCTAGTTGGGACGGACTGTCTACCACCTGTGAAATGAAAGGAGTAGTCGTATCTTCAAGAATAAGAGATAGGGGTGAGCAGAAAACACCGAAACCGAACCGAAAACCGAAAAAACCAAATCGATACAAAAACCATTGGTTTTGGTTTTTAAATTTTCAGAAACCGATTTTTTCGGTTGGGTTCGGTTTTAACCTTCAAAACCGAACCGAACCGAACCGAAAAGTTACAACCGAACCGAACCGTTTACTTTTACCCTAATTCGAGTTTTCTATACGCCTACTCTACTACTACTCCCCTCCCGACCCTTTTTTTCACTTTTTAATTATTTTACCCAAAAAAACTCAAATCTGCTACTACCCTAGAGCAAATCGACAGCCACCAAAAAAATTCAAATCGGCTACTACTCTTCTTCTCGACTAGAGCAAATCGGCAGCCAGATCTTGATTCCTTCCTCAGATCGACAACAACAGCAGCACAACAGGTTCGATTTTGTCGATTTTAGTTTGATTTCTTCTCGTATTTCAGTTCGATTTTAGTTGCTGATTTCTTTGATTTCTTGGCAGCCACCAAATCTCAATTTCAGTTCGATTTACAACCCATCTGAAGTCGACTGCAATAGGTAATTTGCTATTTACAACCCATCTGAAGTTCACTTTGAGAAGAAGAAAGAAGAAAGTTTGAAAGAAATTTCCTTTGTGAGTCACCGAGTTCATATATAGATGAAAGTAAAGAAAGAAGAAAGTTTGAGTTTGTAAAGATGATGAGACAATGCTTGGTAAATAATTGATGACATATGCATATGCATAATTGATGACATATGCATAATTGATGACTAACTCTAGTTTCATTATATTTATTTATATGTTTTTGGATTTTGTAAACTTATAATATCATATCTCTATATAGAGTTATATACACAAACATATATAGTAGGAAAATATAATGCAGATTGCAGAATGTGTGGTTTTATGGGTGAGGTTTTTTGGAAAATTCTATTATTGAATGGAAAAATGTTGAAAGCAAAAACCTGTGTAATCAAATTGATTGGACCACTCTATACATTAACACTATATTTGGTGTTGGTTACCTTGCACAAATTGATAATTTGATAAAGTACTAGACTTGGATTGAGCTACTGTGTGGCTTGGATTTTTCACACCTTTTGTTTTTCTTTACCTGATTAACATCTACCATCAGATACAACATTATTAGTAATTTTTTGAGATGCTCTTGTCTTTTTTTTGTTAGATGGAAACAAGTTAATCAAATGCTAACGAGGGTTCGAGCCAACAGGAAGATGAACATGTGAATGTGACGGATGTCGTTATGGAGGGTTCGAGCGAGAATGTTGATGAGAAAAAAGGGAGGTAAGAGGTCTTGGGTGTGGGACCATTTTATTGAAGTAGACGGTGGAAAGTATTCTCAATGCCCCTATTGTAAGACCAAGATGGCAAGTAATCCAAAGAAGAATGGTACAAGTTCTCTTAGAGGTCATCTAGAAAAGGTATGCAAGTTATCACCTTTTTACAAAAAAAACGATGACCAAAAAAGACAAAGTACTTTGAATTTTAAGACCATGATCAAGGGGGAAAAGGGGGATGTTTCTTTGACTACTCATTCGTTTAGTCAAGAAAAGTGCCGAAAATATCTAGCACGGATGTGTATCAAAGACAAACTCCTTTTTAGTATAGTAGATGATGAGGGCTTTAGAGATTTTGTTTGGGAGCTATGTCCATCTTTTAGAATCCCATCAAGGTGGACGGTTGCAAGAGATTGTTTGTCCATCTACAAAGATGAGATCAACACTCTTAAAGGTCTTTTAAAAGGCCAAACCGTATCCCTTACTACCGACATATGGACATCGGTACAAAACTATAATTATATGTGTCTTACGGCACATTGGGTGGATAAGAATTGGGTTTTGAGAAAAAAAGATATTGAACTTTTGAAAATGTTCAAATCATCGGGGTGAGACAATAGGGAAATTGGTATACAAGTGCTTGCAAAAGTGGGGTATTGAGAAAGTTTTCACGGTGACCGTTGATAATGCTTCATCAAATGATGGGGCAATTAGATTTTTAAAGACAATGCTTAAGGGACCTCATGCCATCTTAGATTGTAAATATTTACCTTTAAGATGTTGTGCACATATAATCAATTTGGTTGTGAAAGATGGTCTAGAAGAGCATTTTGACTCCATTTTGACTCCTTCTAGGTATGGTAATTTCCTAGATAGTGTTGCAAAAGTGAACAGTGATTGTAAGCGAAAGCCATGCCTAGATTGTGAAACAAGATGGAATTCAACTTTTCTAATGTTGGAAACTGCCGAGAAATACGCGGATGCATTTGAGAGGTATAACATTAACTATGCTACTTTTTAATGTTTTATTACAATATATTATTTTCTTAATTGTTATAAAACTAATGTTTTTAATAGCCTTTCTTTGGTAGATAACAACTATCGATCATTCTTTCGAGAGATCAACGGGGCCAATGATGAAGAGGATGTAAACTCTACAAGAAAAAGAAAAAGAAATGAAAGAGCTTTGGGAGCTCCCAGAGAAGAGGATTGGGAGAATGCTAGGTATATTATTCATTTTATTTGCTTTATTTTATTTGTTAATTGTTTATGCAAAATATTGCACCGGTTGTTATCTTAAGATGTTTGTGAGGCTAAACCGTCGAGAGAAATAATCTTAACCAATAAAACGTGCGGTAATTAAAGAGAAATAGACAAAATAATTGATGACGCAGGAAAAACCTCAAGGACGAGGAAAAAACCTGCGGCCGACTAAGGGTTAGTCGACGTTGCACTATGTGTNAAATAATAACGATCGTACGATAATTACAGTAGATCGTATACTAATCTAGGAAAAAGTAGTAGAATTCTTGATAGTCGAGAGAGAGTTGTATGTATATTTGATGTCGTCGTCCTCCCGGTGAATGAGCTTTGGTCTCTTTTTATAAGCTTCGTTTGTAACCGCTTCATTAAGGATGG
>LUCG01045577.1:0-24970 GCA_001633085.1 Carthamus tinctorius | reverse complement strand
GTGAAAAACTGATGTGACAAGGGTTTAATGGTTAAATGGTTTACCATGGTCTTCAAATTGTTTTTATATTACTTGATATCGACACGAGTATATTAAAACAGAGAAACAGGATGATGATAATTGATAAAACCTCCTTGCCACGTCAGCAAGAGCAGCCGAGTAGGACATGGTCCACGTGGAGAGAAACAATTGGCCAAAACCTGCAGCGGTGACGAGAAATAGACCCCCCCCTTTTGTCGTTTAATTTTATCGAATTTTCGTCCCTGTGTGTTTTTTCCCCCGATCTGCATCCTGGGTTCTTCCAATAATCGCCCCCACCTTTTCGTAGATTTTCAAACCCCTATTTTCTTCAATTCGAATGATTTGAGGTACGATTAGCCTTCTGGTTTGGGGAATTTTTTGCTCATATTAACACAAAAGCCAATTTGCAGAAGGTACACACAATCGAGAGTTTCATAACAGGTGAAATCGAACTCCTTTTTAACTTGAAGGTTGATTTTAGGGTTTGTTGTTACCGTACGTTTCTGAATCTAGGTCTGTGTGATTGATTATATCTGTAATCGTTAAACAAAGATGGCTTCATGTCGATTTGTTGTGATTTTTAGGGTTTTAACTTTTAACTTGTTTTTGGTTTTTTGTGTTCGTAGTGGTTTCTTAATGTCTTTTTGTTTAACCTGCTACGTCGAATGTGATTGCCAAGGAACAATGCCCATGAAGTAACCTGCAATTGTTTCATGTTAGCTAGTTTTATCCTCCCTTTCCCTTCATTTGTTCGTTTTTTACGTGTGCTTTTGAAATTATGTGTACGTAATTTGTAGAAAATCTCTGGCAGATTTCCAAGTTTCTTACTTTGCATGCCAATCCCAAATAATCATAGCAAACGTTTAAATTAGATGGTAGAATTTTTGTTTCCTTAGCTTCCGATGCCATCTCGCAAACTGGTAGGTATCATGATTACTAAGGCCTTGATTCTGGGTCATTGTCCCTGAATTACAAGCATCTTTCAATGGGCTGTTAATTGGCAGCTGACAACATTCCAAAGAAGAGAAGTTTAGTTGAACCATGGGTGTTGGTTAAACACTATCATGCTAGCCATTTGTTTTAGAGAAGCTAATATGTTATGTTGTGGTGTGACAGTGCATACAGCAAAATGATGAGGCTGCAGACGTATGCTGGACTCAGTGTGGTTGCCACACTGGCTGTAATTTATCATGCCTTCAGTAGTAGAGGGCAGTTCTACCCAGCAACAGTTTATTTATCTACCTCCAAAGTCTGTTTAGTGCTTCTTCTCAACATGGGTTTGGTGATCATGTGCATTATGTGGCAGCTAACGAAACGAATATTTCTTGGTTCTCTTCGAGAGGCAGAGGTTGAGAGACTGAATGAGCAATCGTGGCGAGAAGTTATGGAAATCCTTTTTGCAATTACTATATTTCGGCAGGATTTCTCTGTGATGTTTCTTGCCATGGTTACTGCTCTTTTACTTATCAAGTCGTTGCATTGGTTGGCTCAAAAGAGAGTTGAATACATTGAAACAACTCCAACTGTGCCGATGTTGTCTCACATCCGGATTGTTTCTTTCATGGGATTCCTTCTTCTTGTTGACTCTCTTTTCTTGTATAACTCAGTGAAGTACTTGATTCAAACCCGGGTAGCATCAGTTTCCCTTTTCTTTTCATTCGAGTAAGTTATTTATTGTCTTTTAATGTTATTTATGCATCTTTATATATATATATAATATTATATTATATTATATTATAGCTCATTTTCAAGGGATTTTATCAATTAAATTTTGGTCCAGCAAGGTAGTTATCAAATTGCTCAGGAACCATCAACATTAGTTTTGTGTGTGCTATCTTGCTGTATCTCTATAATGCAGTGGTGATTTTGGAAAGTATCACCTGCATCTGCTGCGTATATGTTATTGCACTGTATCCTGAGTATATGTCTACATATAGGCGAAAGATCGTGTGAAAAGTTGAGTTGGCAGTGAGAAGTGGATCTGAACCCTTGATCTATTTTAATCTCATGCCCTCCCATGAATTGTGCTTTAGAAAGGGAATGATCTTGTGCATCTCATCCTAATGTGCATTCATTTCTCATCTAACGGTTGATAACCACTTCTCACGTTTCTCAAGTTAACCTCAACTTCTCACCGGAACCCGACCCTATATATATATATATATATATATATGTATATTAGAAAGGTGGCGGCACTCCTGGCAAATGAAATAGAACAAAATAATAAAATACACCAAATAGGGAAGTAGATGGCACTCTTGGCAAATGAAATGTGTCTATATTTTTATGTGCACCAAATATCATTCATCATCATCTTGTTTGCAAGTCACGTGGTTTCTGCCATCTCTTTTCAAATCCGGTTTCATAGGCACTCATTTTTTGTTGGTTTATCTCGTTGGTTATTTTCAGGTACATGATATTGGCAACAACGACAATATCAACGTTTGTCAAATATGTGTTCTATGTTAGTGACATGCTTATGGAAGGACAATGGGAAAGAAAAGCTGTGTACACATTCTATTTGGAGCTTATCCGTGACTTGCTGCACTTATCTATGTATCTATGCTTTTTCCTCGTAATCTTTGTGTAAGTATTCTAACCCACTTTTGGTTTCGTACACTTTAAGCCTGCATTGGCATTTATTTGTTCACTTTAAGCTCTTAAAAGACAATTCCATGTTATCAAGTTATGGGGCTTTTTTTACCATTATTTGTCTACTTACATTTATAATCTATCTTATTGTTGATTGTCTACACCAACAAGTATAAAGGTGGAGGCCTTAATCGTGTAGACATGCTCTATGTATATGCATCCCTTGTTAACAACTATGCAAAAGCAAGAACCTTAATTATAGTGTGTTATTATGAATGGTTTTGACCTATGTCGTTCTGGTGCCATACAATGATTTACAATTGGAATATTTTTTTGTATTCATTTTATTGTTAGTTTGGTTATTTACACTTTGGCTTCTCCAGGAACTATGGTGTGCCACTGCACTTGATCCGGGAGCTGTATGAGACATTCCGAAACTTTAAGCTGCGAATTGCTGATTACATCCGTTATCGGAAGATTACATCAAATATGAATGACCGCTTTCCAGATGCAACACCTGAAGAGTTGAATGCGTTAGTCTTCCTAGTTGATAAACCCTTAGAATACTCCCCCACCCCACATGCATATCGGTGCTGTGGTCGTCTCATATCTGTTTTTTATCATATGCAGAAGTGATGCAACCTGCATTATCTGTAGAGAGGAGATGACTACCGCAAAAAGACTAGTCTGTGGGCATCTTTTCCATGTGCACTGCCTGCGGTCATGGTTAGAGCGACAGCACACATGTCCTATTTGCAGAGCCCTTGTTATACCAAATGAAAGTGGGACAAACACATCACGATCACGAGCAGGAGCTCATCGCCAAGGTCAGAATTCTCACATTCTTTTGAATCATCGTGGGCTGTTTATCTTTCCGAGAAGAATTGTATGGCAGAGTAGAAACCTTTGTGAAGTACTATCCGTATTCTAAAGGCATTAAGTAGAGCTATAAGGCGAGTGACCTAACCCCCAATCACCTAGGCAGGGATTAAGCAAATCCCTAAGTGGACCCACAGGTGATTCATTTTAATATAATTGTGTTAGATTGTATAACTTTTCGATAATTTAGAAGTTTTGGTACTGTGTCAATTTGATCAGTTGTTTTTCTAAATGGCTAATCCCATCACTTGGAAAAGGTTGCAAAGATTGCCTCCAAGTTCAAGTAAAACCGAGTAAATCTTTGCTTGGCTTTTCGGAACCTTTAGTTCTAGAATAGTTGCTAATTGGATTGATGGGGGATGGCTTATTCTTAGGCAAACCAGTCTAGTGGCCCTAAAATGAAGGGTGGGGGAATGCTTAATTATTAGTCTGTTTCTTGAGAAGCCCTAAGTGGGGTTTTCAACAGAAAGTACCTTTTGCTGCAACATTATTTCATGCCAAGGTAGTTTTTCTTGACTGCTGATATTTAAGTCCACTGGGTATAATAATATTTTACTCCAAACTGTTCAAACCGAAAGATTCCCACACATAATTGTGTACATAGAAGTTGGTCAACTTACGCAGGCTGTTTGGTTGGTTTTTAATTAAGTATGGTATGGATAAAGTTGACCGTGTGGATTAATCTATCTATATAGAATTGGAGGGTTTTTTCATAGATGGAAGGAACACGTTCTTTAATTGGGAAGGGCAGGTTGGAAAGAACTTGGCTTTCTGCATAAAGCTCCTTGTAGAAGCTTACTGAATAAACCACCTTCTATATCATTAAGCCACTGCTAAACAGTCATGTTAGTTAACCCATAGTCACATGGATCGCGGATCGCTCCAATATGGGAACGAGGAACGGGAACACGGTTCGTACGAAGGGGGGTAGGTTCATTTCGGATCGCTTCGGTTCGATGTACCTATTACGTTGGTACGATATACCTTAATAATATAAATAATATAAATATTATTAAAATTCGAAAGCCCAAACATCTAAAATTCCAGATTATAGGAATTGTAATTTTGTATGAGTAAAATTTCATTTTCAGTATAGGAATTGAGAAGTGATAATTTGCTTCTATTTCCCTCTCAAGTTGATAATACTGTATATATAATGTAGAAACCAAAATACCCAATACTGTATATATAGATTATAGGAATTGTATTTTTGTATGAGTAGTATCATAAACCCAATACTGTACTTTTGTATTAATGGAATAGGATTAAATTGAGAAACCGAATGGTTGCAAGTCATTTTAAAAAATTTAGAAATCAGTAAAATATTAGAAATTGAAAAGCTTCTTGGACGCAGTCGATTGATTTGAGAAATCTATTTTTGGAAGGAATAGATTGATTTGGGAAACCGATTTGGGAAATCGATCATTGATTTGACCAACCAATTTTGAAATCAATTGGAATCGATTGGTTTTCTGGAGTCGATTGGATTTCCAGAATCGAATTGAAGGTCGGATTTTAGAAATCGATTAGTTAAAGAAGCGAATCATTGTCAAACTGAGAATTGCAATCGTGAATTGGGAAGGTCCGGGTCGATGGAATCGCAAATTGGGAACGAAATTATCACGTATTTGTTACCAATCGAAGATTAATTTGTAACGGAACGATCAGAACGCGGTACGTGGGGGGTGTGAGCGATCCCTGTGACTATGAGTTAACCTAATAAGCTGTGAGTCTTATCATGGTTTTATAAAGCGTGTAAGGCGTATGCCTCGCTCAAGGAAAGGCGGCCAAAAATCGCACCTAAGGCCCCTTGGTTATCTGAGGCGGTGGAGAGGCGTACGCCTTAATACAAAGGCTAAATTATTTATAAAAAAGGACTGAAACCTTCTCCATTTCTGTTTTTAAAAATTTGTTCCTCTCTGGATCTCCCAAGCCCTATCTGCCACACGTTTGTTGTCCTTTGTGAGCTCCAGTTTTCTCCGGTTTTCTTTTCAATTTTTTCCTTCGATTCTCTTAGTTCACGGGAGTTATGTATATGTATATATATTGGACACACTACGGGGCTGTTTGTTTCTAAAAAAATACCTCTTAAAACCTCATAAGTCTGAAAATTAAGAGGTTTGCAAACTTAACACTGTTTGTTTTAATTTTAAGAAAAGGTCTAAAGCCTCTTACCAGCCACTTAAATTTTAAGAGGTGCACTATCCACCTCTTATTTTTAAGATATGAAATTAGACTTCAGACTTCAGAACCTCTTGAAAATCAAACGACGCCTAATTTTATGTAGTCTCTACTACGTGTCACAGTTACACTTCTACTCCCACTTTGTTGATATTTAATGTTTTTTCTTTATGAGATGTTAGCATATTACTATATAAATATACATACACACACAGGGTTGGTTTCTTGTGAGTAGTGCCAAATTTGGTGAGAAGTGGTTATTAACCGTCAGATGAGAAATGGATGAACATTAGGATCGGATGCACCAAAATAAGATGCATCGGACCAATTCCCTTTTAAGCTGCAATTCGGGGAGGCTATTTGATTTAAAGTGATCAACGGTTTAAAACCACTTCTCACCAAAAATGACACTTCTCACATGATCCCATGCCCACACACACACCCTTGTATATGTTATGAACAGATCATTTTTTTTTCTTTGTTACTATATCTATATTTTGTAAATGAGAAAGTGTACGTAGATTCTTTTAGTAATTTAGTATGATATACATATTGTGTCTAATACTCAAGTGGCACGTGTGTGTATATATATTACATATATTTTCTGAGTAGAAGCAGTGGAATGCACATTCGTATATAATTGTGTAGTTTATATATTTCCGCCCCGGGGATTATGCCTTGCCTCCTTGAGGGAAAACGCCTTGAGGTAGGATTCCTCTTTTTAAAACCTTGAGTCGTATTAAGTTCATTAAGCTGTTAATGAACAGGTTCTAACATAGATAAGTATATCAGAGTTTAACAGTTTTGATTGTTCTTTCAGGAGCGAACTCAGCAAATACATCGTCTCAAGATGAAAATGGTGATGGAGCAGGAAGCGGGAATATCAGCCGACATCAGAAGAGGGTCCAAGCTGCAGCAGCAGCTGCTTCTATATATCAGAAATCTTTTGTTTACCCTTCTCCAAGTACTTTAACATGGTATGCACTTCATATTTGAAAGTTAGGTACTCGATTTTATTGGTTGTAAACCCACATATCATGATTAATTATTTTTGTGATGTCAGCAACTTATTGGTTCCTCAATTTGTCACTTGGAATTAAACATCATATCATCTCTAGAAAACGTTAACTAATGCCATTTTATGACTATTACTTTTGCAAGGAAGTTATATACAACATTTATGTTTTCCTTTTGTTATATGAATTCCAAGTTATTAAAGAAGCAGGTAATGTTAAACTAAATTTCTACTTTATGCCTTGGGCTGTTCATCTGTGTATTTTAATAATTTTAATTAGCAAGGTTCTTCCTTTATACCTATTTTTCTCTTCTGTTCATTTATGTATCCTAAATTCAAGTTATGGAGCCTGAATTGTGTAAAATGTTCTCACACCACAACATGACAAGATGGTTTGATGTGCGGAACGTAGAAGTCTCACCTTTTTGCACTTTTTTCTTTCAGGTCATCTGGATATGCTGTACTTCCCAACAAATCCACACCTGGCACCAACATCGATAATGCAGCTTCTTCTGGTGAACATGGCAATTCAATCCTGAACAATCCTGCAAACGTTCCACCTTTTCAATTCTCACAGCCCTATTTCATGCCAGTTGGTGCTCCGGGTGTGAGTGCTAACCATGAAGATGGATGGAGCACCAACCTGAAGATGTCTGTCTCTCAACTGGAAGCCCAGAAAAAAATTATTCAGCACCAGATTGAGGTATGGTAACTTGATATTTTCTGCAAGTTTTTACCCTCGAGTGCAATAGTTTTTCATGTTTGTCCCTTGAGTCCTGAAAACTTAACGAGAAAGTTTTCGTCATGCTATAAAAACATTTTTGGGTCAACCCCCCTCGAGCTCATGTCATGTTTGGCAACAATAAGCTGGTTTATTTTTTCGGCCTTGTTGAAAAAGCTCTGTTTGGTTAGCCATAAGCTAGTTTTTTGTAATACTACATCAAGTTAGGGGTGCTCAAAAACCCGGAACATGGCTAAACCAATCCCCAACCCAACGCGAAATAACCCAACCCGAAAGCAACCAACGTTTAATCAAGTTGTAAAATCTTCAAACCGTGTTTATTGGGTTGGAATTGGCTAGTTGGGTTACGGTATTTTGAACCCAACCCATCCCAATGAACCTGATATTCTTTTATTTATTGGGTTTAATATGATTGTTAAGTGCCTTTTAATATGTACAATAGACAATTACATCATCATGTTACACGTATCCTCATTATATACTTATCTCTTTATAACTCCCTCGTAATTATGTCCAGTAAATGTGAATGTATATATATGTGCAAATCTAGAACTGTAATTGAATGCAATATATACTTTAAGGAGTATGGATAAGTTGTATCAAACGATTGATGATGAAAAAAAATGAATATAATGAGTGAAGAAAACAACATATTCAAAGTTAAGAGAATACATTGTTGTACCAAATTATTAACCCGACCAACCCATGCGGTTTGGGTTGGGTTGGGTTGAGTTGAGATTTTTCTAACCGCAAACATTGGTTGGGTTGTTTCAATGTCTTCAACTTGATCAACCCAACCCACAGCACCCTTACTTTCAAGTAGTGTTTCAATAAGCTCTAGGGGAAATTTTGCATTTTATCCTAAATGTGTCCCCTGTATTATTTGGGCATGCGCTCATACGCCTTTTGATGTCGCCCGTTGAACAAAACAGGTGCTGCAAAATCAGCTTCAGAGCTTACAGAAGCCTGCAACCGAGAAAACCGCAGTGGCGGAAAGCAGCAGCAGCAGCAGTGGTGGTGGCGGCGGCAGCTGGGAGGCGGGTCTGAATACGATAGCCCCTGATAGCAAAGGGAAGGCGGTTTCGTTGTCGGGTGGCGACCAACATCAAAACGAGGTGGCCGGCAAGCAGGACGACATGAACGTGACGGCATTGTAGATGAAGTGTTTTTCTGTGGATATTTTTATAGAGGGACAATAGTGTTGCATTATCAGATTTTCTTTGTATTTAGGAGGACTTGTTTCTCAAACTTCCCTTGAATACATCAAAAGGATTTGCAGAATACTACAATTAACATTGTCAAAGTGAAGAAAAAAGGCCATGATAATGCAAAATTAGCTTGTGTTTTTGTTATTTATCATTTAAATAATAACACGTTGTTTTTGTATATAACATTTTTTATTCCTCATACTTTTTGTTTATTCTTATTGTTGTCTCATTCTTTACTTCACTTTTCAAAACCCTCATTTTAAGTATTTGGGCTCATTAAAAAAGTGCTATTTCATTCTAATTGATATCTCCACTGAAAGATGTGTTTGACATCAAATTTTACTCCAAATTCATAGAAGTTGGTACAAAAAGTAAACATTATTAGATTGGTAAACACCAAATGTAGGATTTTAAGTATGATTTTTTTATTTCTCTAATTGGTATAAAATTTGATATTCCCCATAGGATTTCTTGTGTTTGATTTCTAGAATTTGAAATGAATTAAATTCCATTATATATATATATAAAATAAAAATAATTAAACTACTTTCATTATTACACAAAAATCCTATGAAATACCAACCAACCCAATGGGATATTGAAATCACATGTTAGTGGGATTTCAAATCCAGCCAAATGTGAAATTAGAATGAAATTCCATTCCAAATTCCTACAAATCCGGTTCAATCCCCGTACACCTAACGTGATGTCTCTACACTAAAGATGGTATAAACTATAAGGTACTTAAATAGCGAGCGGTCAAATAAACTCAGGGTTTTTTTCCTTATCAGTACAACCCTATTGTATTTCTCAATTAAAATTTCAAATTATTAGTTTATTTAGCTAATGATATCAGCCTGATTAACAACCTACTTTCCAACTATCAGCTAGTTAGTCAACATAAACAAGTTTTCCAGTAACTCAGATGATTTCACAATCTGGGTTGTTTCTTTTCTCAAACCAAGATCTATGAACACCTCTAGTAGAAATGTTCACAGTAGATTTCAATTACATCTAAACAAGCAAAAACCAGAAACAAGAAACTGACAACATTTATTGAGCCAACAATTCCAAGTATACAAAGCACACCCATCAGTACTGTTAACCAACATAATCAAAGGCCAAATGGAAATAGACCACCAGACTGCTAAAACTATGTTTTCAACATCATCATCAGACCATAATGGTTTTGGTCAATCAACTTAAAAATCATCATCAGACCATAATGGTTTTGGTCAATCAACATAAAAATCTCTCAGATAATCATCAGCTGTGAGCGTGTACTCCGCTCCATCGTTCTTGCATTCCAAATCGTCCAGGTTAAAAAGGTCGTCTAAATTGTCATAAATACCATTCTCTTCGTTTGCTGCCACACTTTTACCTTTATCAACCACCTGTGCATGCAAACAACACAACATCATAATCAATGGAAATGCACAGGCAAGAGTAAGGTAGGCAGGTGAAAGAATTCTACAAGGGTTTTAATTAGACATGGACAGTTTAGTAATTTTCCAAGCATACCTCATCTTCCTATTATTGTTCTAACTATATGAAGAAACATGTCCCAGTCTACTATGGTGCCAATCAGGGGTAAGATGTATGCAAACTTGACCTCTAACATCAAAGAGCATAACATTTCTTTCCATGAAAGAGTAAAGAAAAATAATCTATATAAAGCTAAAACCGTAGATGACCAACATTTCAAATCATCATAATTACCTTCTTTGCCCTCAGCACACTACTACATTGCAAAGCAGAATATTTTTGCATTTATAATTGAGCAAAATGCAAAGAAATACGAATTAGTTCCTATTTAATGTAACTAATAACATTTTGTTCCAAAATTTCCTATTTAATGTTAAGATAATTGTGAAATTTGTTATCTTTTGCCCCATCTTAAGCGGTAACATGTTGATCTTGTAAGACCTTGACGACATAGTTGTCAACTTTATCGTCCATTCACTTCAACCCTTTTTGTAAACTTTTAGTTAATGGGTATCACATCATCAAGTGTTACACGAATAGCAAGTTACCAGTCAAAATGGGTACACAATAGGATATTTTGAAACCTTGCTATATCGATTTTGAAGAAAAAATTATTTCTTTGTTACACTAAACAGAAACTAAACCAAATTCGTTGCATTTTCAAGATAAGCTCATTCAAACAAAGGGTAATGTTTTTCTCCATATTATGCAAGAATGAAAGAACGAAAAGTATCACTGTTGGAAAACTTAATCACTTAAAGCAAGAAAAAGTTGCTTACCTCTTTCTTATTGTTGCCATCATCGTCTTCAGTAGATACTCCCATAATTAAGTCTTCAGAAAACAACCCATCATCATCATTGGTAGATGATGGCCCCATAATTAAAGCAATGTCTTCATAAAACAGCACATCATCGTTCGCAGGTGCATCTGGACATCTCTTGTTTCCAGAAAACATTACAGTAGATGGACCTGGTTCCATCAAGCCACATGTACTCCAAGGCACAGTTGTAACCGGACCTTTCTTCTTGTGGTTCCATGCGTTCGTAGTCCCATTTGCCGAAAATGTGACGGTAGATGAGCCTGGTTCAGTTGTGTTCGTTGTAGCTGGACCATTCTGCTTACGGTTCAAAGTGTTCGTAGTCGCATTTGCCGAAAACGTGACGGTAGATGAGCCTGGTTCAGTTGTGTTCGTTGTAGCTGGACCATTCTGCTTATGGTCCAATGTGTTCGTAGTCGCATTTGCCGAAAACGTGACCATAGATGAGCCTGGTTCAGTTGTGTTCGTTGTAGCTGAACCCTTCTGCTTACGGTCCAAAGTGCTGGTAGTCGCATTTGCCGAAAACGTGACCATAGATGAGCCTGGTTCAACTGTGTTCATAGTAGCTGGACCCTTCTGCTTGTAATTCAGCACGTTTGTGGTCTCGTTTGCAAAAAATGTGATGATAGATGAGCCTGGTTCAGTTGTAGCTGGACCGTTTGGCTTGTGGTTCAGAGTGTTGGTAGTCCCATCTGGACCAATGATTACTTGAGATTCAGAACAGCTGCCTACATCATCCTCCCACTCTTCTTCGTTGAACGGTGCACCATATTGTGCACCATTTTTTGGCCCTGCGCCGCTTTTCTGGAAGATTTTACAAAGCACATACGCATCCTGAAATACACAGATCAAGCGTGTCAAGTAAAATTGAAGTTGAAGAACTCCTTCAAACAACCACTAACAAATTTACGCCAATAAAGTACTCCTTCCGTCCCAAAATAAGCATCCACGATGAAAAAGACACACTTAGAAATGTGTAATCATTACACTTGTTAATGGCAATTTTACCCTTCATAATAGATAGTGTAATGAAATTTTCTATCTCACCTCATAATTGAGAAGAACTGGAAAGCAGACACTTACTTCTGAAACACTACACTTATTTTGAGACAAACTAAAATAAAAACCTAGACACTTATTTTGAAACAGAGGGAGTACATGTCTAAATCTCCATGCAAAGATGTATAATCTATATTCATGGTTTTAAATATTCATGCAAAGATTGTCATGCACGAAACATTATGGCAATAATTTAAACTGGAAACTTCTGCTACACCAGAAAGATGAGAAAAGAACACCAAAAATACCTGAACGATTCCCGCATTAGCCAAAAGCTCATCTTTCATACAGTATTCATGCATTACCCAATCTGTTCTTTTACCACTTGGTGCAGTTCCGAGATGAAAAACCAATGTCTTGATCATTGCAACAGTTCTTTCCTTGTATTTGACCGGCCTCTCTTTCCCAGTGGCTTTCCAGAACCCAATTTCAGTTGCACGATTTGATCTAGACCCACTTGAATATTTTCTTGCTTTTGGGCAGAAAAAAAACCACTCTAAATCTCCACTTCTCAAGGAGGACTTATCTGCAGAATCCAACAGAGTAACCCCTTAAGAGCCAAAGCAAACCAAACGAGCCCAATATATGCCATCCAAAGGTGGAGTCGTTTTTTTGGTTAAAGTGAATAAAACCAGATAAGCTATAAGATTTAAAGAGCTATATGCAGATAAGTGATAGTAATACAGACAGAAAGAGAGGATGACGGATATGTGTAAGCAACATTGATACAAATAGAGGCAAGTACAAGAAAAACATAACCAACGTGCGGAAACTACACACCCCTACTACCCTAGTGTAACATTCGAGACCAAATGTACCAAATATTGTCCGTTTTGTCCACACATGGACTCAAGGTTTTAAAACGTGAGGAGGTATCAAGTCCCTTGTAAGGCAACCATAGGTCCCCTCCCCACTTGATGTGGGATCTTAAAGTCCACCCCCCTTGTGACTTGGGAGCCCAACGTCCTCATTGGCACACAAGTCTAGGTTCCAGGCTCTGATACCATTTGTAACATCCCATGCCAACCATTCCAAATATTGTCCCCTTGTCCTCACCTGGACTCACAGTTTTAAAGCACGTAAGGAAAAGGAGGTAAGCAGTCCCTTATAAGGCAACCTTAGTTCCGCTCACCAACTGATCAGGGACACCTAGTATTGACTCTTGAGTCTCCAATAACACCTATCTGTAATGCAGACAAAAGTTCGAGTAAAGTAGGATTGCTTTTCACGATACAATACAATAGCCAGCTTCTCTTATGGTTGTGAGATTCCCTTTTTATAAAAATGGGATATCAGATGAATTTTATAATCAACAGATAAGTGCGTTATAATATTAAGTGTACCAAGATGCATAAAAGATATTGCACAGTTTCAAGTTCTAGAAATACTAGATATATTCAGCTTGCAGAAATTAGGGGATGTTAGATTGTTTTCCCATTAAGTCTTGTATGGATTAAGTTAAATTGATGTTCGTTTGTTATGATGAATACTGCCTGTAAAACAAAAATAACCATTTTACTCCTTTTTTATTTTTTCATGAAGTTAACTCCAGACATCTTAGCCAACAGCCACTTCCCGATCTGAAAGTGGAACTGATTCTTATCTGGTTGTTCAAAGCAGCAGACTGGCTTGAATTCATGTCATGCTTGAAGATTTCCATTTTACCCATCTACCAACATCAACAACAATCTTCATTTCAAAAGCTTTTAAAGTTATATCAACAACAATTTTCATCACTGTGACAACAATATCAACATCAACAGCAATCTTCATCCCCCAAAAGGCCAAAATACAAAAACCCAGTTCACTGTGACAGCCCAGTCCTTGTTGCATCATCTAATACCCAAAACGATAAAAAAAACCTACTAAAAATCCCGATTGCATCAACACAAAGCAAATCCCTTTATCAATTTCCTTGTCTGTGACTCTTTGTCCCTGATGGTAATTACCTGTTTCCCTATCCGATTTATGCAATATATGTTTTGATAGAACATAAAAGCTAAATAGAATTAGGAAATTATCTGTAGAAAACTCTTGCAATTTAAACAGACATACTGAAGTCTGCAGAAAGTAATATCTAATTTATTAATTTTTTGTTCTTATTTTAACATAACAAGGGGAAGAACAGCTATGGTCAAGAAAAGAAAGACATCTATGTTCAAGGTTGATGTGTTACAGTTTCCAAAGAAATTGAGTCTGAAAATCAGTTTCTTGATAATTTGCAATATTTCAAGGATATTATAGAAGCTTACATCTGGGTAAAAACATTAATCTGTTATAATTGTTAAGAAAATGTCATCAATTTCAGGCAGATCGAGAGGAGCCATCAATTTCATGACAGGTTTGAGAGTTTTTATTTTTGAGAGACGAGAGTTCCTTTTCAATCAGATGTGGGCTACGAGACAAGGGCATTGATGGAAAAATGGATGGCCTAATGGATACAAGAGCTATCTTCCTGCAGACCGAATAAGCCGTCAGCTGACTCATTAAGCCACAACTAAATATCCTTGTATGGCAACCCCAATGGGGCAGCCTGCCGGTTAAGGCTTGTGGAAGGTGTAACAACCAACCCAAGTTCGAATCCGGGGGTGAGCAACCAGGGGCCACTGATTTTTAATCCCAGGGGAGCATGCTTTAGCTCTCGGTAAAAATTACCAAGGATGTAGTCAGGGCAAAGCCCAGATGAACCTTATCAAAAAAAAAATCCTTTCTAAATATCCATCTTCACAAAAATAACATATTGATATTATTTTTAATAAGCATCAATAGAAGTTGTTAATTCCCTCGCGATTGCAAATAATTTAGAGAGACAATCAAAAAATATCAGGACCTTGCTTGAAATAAATCTGAAACTGCTGACCAACTTGATGATGGTTGTCTTAAGAAAAGGATCATCCAAAATGTTAATAATTTTAGGGAAAATTTCATCTATGTCCTTAAAAACTTTAGATATTACGCATATATCCTTGTAAAGTTTAATATTACGTCTATATCCTTCTAAACTTCATTAACTCACACATATATCCTTCTGCTTTATTTAATTATATTTTAAATAAAAACAATTATGTATAAATTCAATTTAATTTGTAAATGACCTAACTACCCTTTCCCAAAATCAAATTGAAAAAGACATCAAGCAAAATCGAGGATTGTAAGTGAGACGCCGAGAGTGATGGCGGTGGTGGCCCTTGCCACCTGGTAGGAGGTCGGTTGTAGTTGATGAAACTGGTGGTGGTTGTGAGCCATTATTTGAGATGGTTGTTGAAGAGATTAATGGGTTTTCTCTTTTTTGGTGAGGTGTGGATTGGTGATGGATGTATATATAGGAAAGAGAAGATGCGGCGTGGCGGTGGCGATGTGGTGGTTATTGGTGGCGGTGCACGTGATGAGAGGCAGCCGAGTCATGAGAAGGGTGGATGTCATCAAATCAAAGAGGCTGGATGACTAACACATATGGAAATATAAATATAAAGAATGAATTATATCTTTGGTGGGTCTCATCATGATTTTGATTTTCGATGATATAAGTTGTTTAATTTTTTATTAGTAAATTGCAATTTTGGTAATTCTAGCTTGTTGGTTTTCTTTATTTGCCATCTTGTTGAAATCGATTTGGGAAGAAGAAGATTTTGCTGGATGTCTTTCTCAATTTGATTTTGGGAAAAGGATAGTTAGGTCATTTACAAATTAAATTGAATTTATATATAATTGTTTTTATTTAAAATATAATTAAATAAAGCAGAAGGATATATGTGTGAGTTATTGAAGTTTAGAAGGATATAGACGTAATATTGAAATTTACAAGGATATATGCGTAATATCCAAAATTTTTAAGGACATAGATGAAATTTTCCCATAATTTTAATTCCAAATTACGAATTAGTTTGATTTTGGGTACATATGACTAAAAAACCGATTGAACTATGCATATAAACTTAACTCAATCTTCTCTGCTTAGTGCTCACATAGAGAAAGAAGAACAGGTGAATATAGATTGCACATAATTTGTCAGATTATTTGGTTAATTTCACAAACCAAACAAACCCATTATATCCCTGCTGAGATGGGGGTATGGGTAGAACAGTTTTACCCCTTTTAGGCACTAACCAACCCCTTCTTCATCGAAATATGGAAATTTAGTTGATCTACATCCTTTTCGGCTTTTCTGTGCCAACGGTCGTTAAAAGTAGTGTATTTAAGACAATGCAAATTGCTTGAATAAAAATGAACAAACAGAAGACAAAAAATCAGTTAAATATATATCATAGTCAACAAGGGGTAACTATACAGCCTTAATTCCTAAATCAAATAAATCTTCATGATGTTTTATGTTCTAACATGCCAAGATTTTGAAATACAGAGAGTAAAAATAAATGAAAGCAGAATTAATATTTCTTGTATTCAGGAAATACTAGTACCTGGAAGATCCCATGGAGAGAAATCATATATGTTGACCTCTGCAACAGCATTGATAATGATCTTCTTCCCCAATAACTTCCTCTTGAGGTAGTACATTACCAACTCAACATCAGTAGGATGAAAACGAAATCCCGGAATGAGGGATGATCTTGTCATGAAAAAGCTAATAAAAAGACGTCCAACAATCAATATTTTATTGAAACCAATAAATCAAGAAGCAACTAACTAGCAAAAATGAAAGACAAAATTTCTAATTCGTTATCAGGTCCAATGGCGGAAAAATATCCACCCAGAGCTTCCCAGCCTTTCCCGGTTCATCAAATGCACACGCAAAAGTAACCACTTATGTGCGCAGGAGTTGTCTAAAGACATCTGTTTCCCTGTATATTGTCAAATATTAATAATCTTCTACGAAAATTTAAAAAAAAAAAACACTATAAATTGTATAAACAATCAAACCCCAGGAAAGCACAAAATGAAAGGGGTTAACTGTCTATCAAACTAAACATCAAAGAAGAACCCAAACTCACTCTAAAAGCAGAGAGTTAAAGTACATCACAATAGAGCAAGTAGAGGTTTAAACAAAACATAACAGTGTTAAAAGAAAAACTTACACCCTCTTCAAACCATATCACAGTATCATACAAAAGAAATATGCAAACCCAAACATGAATAAATAATACAGTCATACAGATACCATATAAAAAGAGAACTTAGATACCATCTACTTCCAAGACAGCTAGAATAATTGTCAAATTTAATTAAAAAAAAATCTCGGGGGCTGTTTGGTTGGTTTTTCATTAAGTCTTGTATGGATAAAGTTGTCTAAGTGGATTAACCGGTCTGTATAGATTGAGAAGATTTTTGTTTAGGAGGGTCTTTTTCATATATGAAAGGAGCTTGTTTTTAATTGGGAGGGGGCAGGTCTGGAAAAACTTGGCTTTTTGCATAAAGATCCTCATAATAGCTTATTGAATAAGCTACTTTATATATTGTTAAGCCACTACAAAACAGTCATGTATAGCTGACCGAATTGGTTGAGAGTTCCAGTAAGCTCATTAAGCTGATAACAAACAGGGCCCTTATTTCAATAATCTTCCAATTAGTACACCAAAAGCTTCATAGCAAGTACATCAAATCATAAAAAAGAAGATCGATGCTAAATTTGCAACAACAACCCATGTTAATTTCTTATAAGATAACCAGAATAAATGCCAGATTTCATAAAGGAAATTCTTTCAAGAATATTCTAATAAGTACATTAAAAGCTTCATAGCATGTACAACAAATCTTAAGAAATAAGATTGGTGCTAAACTTGCAACAAAAACACATTAATTTCTCACAACATCACTAGAATATATGCTAGATTTCTTTTTAAAAAAAAATCTTATTTCAATGATATTCTGATTAGTAAACAAAGCTTCATAACAAGTACAATAAACCATATAAAAACAAGATCATCCCTACATTTCCAACAAAGAACCCTTAATCACTTTTCAACTTCACTGATTTCAATTCACAACAAGTCTAAAAAAAAAGAATCAAAACAAACCCCTAATCGAACTCAGACATGCATCAAGGATCAAGAACAAAAGTCAACGTACAGCTCGTAGCTTGAAAACATCATACAATCCACTAGAGAAGGCAATACATAAAAACCCTAGATACAGAAGAAGGCGATGGAGTGGAAAACCTCAAAATCCCCCCCAAAAAAAAGGTGAAATAAATAGCTTGAAATTAAGAAGTAATCGAAAGTAATAAGAAGAATAAAGAAAGACGATTGATCGATCTTACCAATGATTGCATAAAAAAGATGAAAGATTTGGGGGAAGAAGAAGTAGAAAGATAGCTTACCGGGGAAGGAAGGAAGGAAGGATAGAGAGGAGGAGGAGGCGATGGCGCGAGAAATTTGGACGAAAGTAGCGTTGTGAAAGTGAGAGGTAGTATTAGTAATAGAATGGAAATGGAATGGTGGAGATTTTTGAGGTTTTATGGTTATTTCAACTATAGGCCCAGCCCATTGGATTTCCCAATTTGGCCAGAAAAAATAAATTACTTAACTAAATCATACTCACTTTTATGAATATTTGATGGTAATTATTAAGGATATAGGTAGTAAGGTAGGCCTGGTAAGTAAGATGTGTTTGGTAAAAATTAACTGATAAGGGGTGTGTAGAAATCAACCGATCCAATTTTAACTAGCCGGTAATGATTGGATATTCAATTGTAATTGGGTAGGTTCGGATGGGAAATTTTGGCATCCGATTGGATTGGACCGGTTCTTGGATGATAGTCTATAACCGACCGATGTGATCCAATTGACCATCCAATCTCAATTGTTCAGACTCATCCAATTACCATTAGTGTATTGTATGTTTTAACTTTTTAATATTACTTAAGGGTTGTTAAATTGATGGAACTAAAATTATGTCATTGTTTGGAATATTGATTTATTATATGAATTATTGTGAAATGTCTTAAAAAAAATTGTTGTGAAATGGATTAAAAACATTTGATGGATGATTGGATGCATTTGATGAGGTCTTCTATCGGATGTTGGATGGATCCGATCCAGTTTGATTAATATTTGTTGGATCCAATCTGATCCAATGAATATCCATTGGATATCCAATAAGAAAATGCAGTTGATGGAACCGAACCGATCCAATCATCTATAGGATTGAAAAAATCCAACATCCAATGGATGATTGGATCGGTTCAGTTGGAGAAATCAAACATCCAATTGATGATTGGATCGAATCGGATACGGTTACATCCATTGGTGATTGTAAAATGACAAAAAAAATGCTTAAAAATTAGTAGTGTAAAAGGTAGAATGGTATATTTGAAACAAAAAATAAATAAAATGTCTCATAGGTCACTAAGGGGCCGTTTACTTGAAATCTAACCCGGTAAGTGCTTACCGATAAAATTGAACATTATCGCCCGGTAAAATTGAACATTATCGTTATCATATCGAACGATATTTTAGTATCTCAAAACGGTATCGTACGTAACAATTTACCGGTAAGAGTTGTCAATCTCACTTACCGGGTAAGACTCTCAGTTCATGATTTCGCTCTTACTGATTCATGCTATTGCTTTACTGGCAAGCGCGGAGGCACACTATAAGATATGGGGTCACTTGACCCCGGTGAATATCCCGAAAAAGGTTTTTTACCTTAATTTTTTGTTTACCCTAAACATTTTCAGGCAAAGAACCCCCATTGATAATTTTAAGAGACCTCACTTCCTTCCATTCTCACTATAAAATCAGTGGTTTAAAACATTCTCTTTCCATCACTAATCAAATAACCATTGTTTTTCTCTCTTTACCACTAATCAAGTAACCATTCATCATTTGTTTTTTGGTGTCTATAAATTATAACTTGGAATGAATTTAAATTTCATATTTTTATAGATAATTTACAAAAAAAATTATAAATAGTCGTTAAATATATCAAATTATCTATATTAGTTAACTAATGTCTCATCGTAAATATAGTATAGCTTTTTGTTGCCTACGAAAATTTATTTGAATAGTTTTCTTTGAAGGGGAATTCCTTCAAAAGAATTTTTTTAGGATATCACATTTGTACAAATCAAATCTGGTAAAAGTATTTGATTAGAGTATTTTGTCAATCAAAAATAACATTTCTCATATGATCTCATTGTTTTTAATATTATATTTTAAGTTTTTTCTAGTATGGCTATTAGCCTTTATTACACGGTTGTTTAAAAAATCCGTTTGTAAATGATGTTCCTTTTATACACGGGTTCTTGCTAAAAACCGTGTATAAAAGTAACACATTTTACAGACGGGTTTTATCATAAAACCATGTGCAAAAGGTAACCTTTATACACGGTTTCATCGACGGAACCATTTACTGTCGTTCAGTACCCTTTATACACGGTTTGTACTCTAGAACAGCGTAAAAAAGAGTCCGGATCCATTTTTTATACACGGTTTTTGTAAAAAACGGCAACATCCATATATAATAAGGCGCGTATAAAAGTCATATTTGTATATTATCCAAGAAAAAATATATTTTACTAAGGTCGGACCCCACTCATCAAAATTCCTGGATCCGCTACTGCTTACTGGGTAAAATTCTAGTCATTTTTATGTTCGTTCCGTAAGGTAAATTGATCCGGTAAGCACTTACCGGGTAAGCGTCAGGTAAGCGGCCCCTAAATGTTACTCTTTTTACGTTTGAAAATGTTAGCTTATGGTTCATCCAAACATATACTTGCTTATAAGGTAGCTTCTTTTGCCAAACAATATCTTAGTGTTAATAGTCATATTAATGTTAAAATCGGGTCAATTTAAGAATAGAAATGTAAAAAACAAATTTTGATATTGATGTGTAAGACAAGAAATCATTAGCAATATATAGGGGTATCGTTAGTCCCTATTATTAACGAGTAATTAAATAGAGTTAAAAAGATTTTGTTTTGATTTTTTTTTGTCAACCATACATGTTCAAATCAGCTTGTGTGTATTTCAACTGGGCTATGGAGAATAGCTAGCTTGAATCTCTAAGTAGAATCCCAAAAGCCTAAGATTTTAAAAACTTGTTAGATTCCACTATGGTGACTTTTAAAAATCTTTAAGGAAATCTAAAAAAAAAATCGGATCGGATCGGTTCGAAATCTTCAACATCTAACTTGTATCGGTTGGTTCTTGAACGACAATCTAGAACCGACTAAACCGATCTGATTATCCATCCAATTGTCATTCAATTATCCATCTGATTATCCATCGAATCATAATTAGTTTAATTTATGTATATATAAAATATCTATAATAAACAAATTAATCATTCATTGGATGTCGAATAAATTCAATCTGATCTAATTCGATTAATATTGGTTGAATCAAATTTGATTCAGTGGATATCCAATAAGAACATCCAACAGATAGAACCAAACTGATCCACTCATCCATTTAATTGGAAAAATCCAACATCCAATGGATGATTGGATCAGTCTCGTTCCTCTAACATCCCTCTTTCTCTCTATTTATATATAGAGGGACAATCATTTACAACCTAGTAAATTGTTACAATCGTACAACCTTCATCTAAACCATTCATTTAGTCCATTCATATAGATTTTAATCGGTTTTCTAAATGTATTTATTTGATTTCATCAAATTTCCACAGTAGATTCCGATGCATATAATGGTTTATGTGATGTATCACGTAAAAGTGGTAATCCATGCACATATGTATGTACTCACGGTGATAATTCCACGCACATGCATTTCATTAGTGTATGCATTTAATGAAAATATTATGCATTACAAGTAAAATTATTGCATGAAATCGATTATCATTGATGAATCGAGTAATCAATCATAATGAATGGGCTAAAATGAATGGTTTTAGATGAGGTCGTCTGGTTTCAACCTTTCATCGGGATGTAAATAAAGGTGCCTCTATATAGATGCACACATATTATATACATAGGTGGAGGTTCAAACGAGAACCCTTCTTATTTACGAGAATGCGAGAACGGTTCTAAACCACTAAAATGATTAACCCTTAATTATATTTTAATTATATATAAAAACCAATAACCCTTTAGTCAGCCATGCCATGTCCAGCTTCCCCATCCGCTTACCTTCTTCTCTGATTTCTTTTCATCTCCCTCCTACCGCCTAATCAACACCTCATCATCATCATCTCCAACACCCTAAATCATATTTTGCGTTCACATACGATATCATGACAAACTTCCAAGGTTGAATCCAAAACACCACGCCCAGTGACCAATTCCGATCTTCACCATTTCGTATCGACCTTTTTGAACCGAAGGAACTCGTGATAACCCATGATAACACCGTGATAACTCTGTGATAACACCTTGATAACCCCCGTGATAACCCGTGATAACTCCGTGATCTATAACCTCGTGACAACACGTGATAACACGTGATAACCCCGTGATAACCTCGTGATAACACGTGATAACCCCGTGATAACCTCGTGATAACACCGTGATTCAGGGATGGACCTGTATAGGTGCCGACGGTGGCACGTGCCACCGTATCGTTCCTCCGTCGCAATGTAAAGGTCGTGAAAGTGCAACCGTATTAATTTGTTGTATGCCACCATATGTATTTTTAAACTGTAATAAAGACAAAAATGCTTCTTGGCTGGGTTGGTTAGTTCCTTGCTTTTTAAAGATGAGGTCATGAGTTCAAATCTTGTTTGAGTCATTTTTTTAGCTTTTAATATCATATTTATTATGTTTATTAAAAAATTGTAATAGCAAATGTTGAACATGAAACTTTTCATTTAAAAATTGAGGAAACCAATCACTAAATTGATTGACTTAATAAAAAATATCTCTACAAATGTTCCTAATAGTTAAATGGTGCCACCGATAATAAAATTCTCTAGGTCCGTCCCTGACGTCATAACCTCGTGATAACAAATGATTGTCCCGTGATAACATGTGATAACCCCGTAATAACAAGTGATAATACTAGAGGAAAGGAGGGAAAACAAAAGTTAAATGTCAGCACAACTCAAACCGCTAATGAGCTTCCTCTTATTCTTCTTCTTCTTCTTGGTGCAGAGAACTAATTGGGAGCAATGTTGGGGAGAAACGATAGTAATGGAAATTGAAGGAATGTTTGTTGTGAAGGTATTGAGAGTGGTTTCTGCAACCCATCTATGATGAATTGTGTAGGGAAGAATTGGGGTTTTGATGGGCCATGATTGATCGATCAATCTTTAGAAAGTATATATATAGAGGTTGATAAGTGTTCTCGCGCTCTTGCAAATAAGAATGGTTCTCCCTACATACATATACACACACACATTATCATTACACTCGCTTAGCGCATCTTCAATGGCTAAGTCATACTCAAAGACTTGAACACAATAAAAATATATAAAGAAGCATTGGTCCTACCATGATACATTCTTTCTCTATTTTTACCTCTCACATTCATTTCTTTAAAGACTTAAGAAACCTCAGGTGGTTAAAAAAAAGAAGTCATCTTCAAGTTATCATCTCCAATGGTCAAGTTGTTTTCAAACAACCATTGAAGATGCTCTTATATATGAAGAAAGAGAAACCATTGTCAGAATGGTTCAAACTATGGCGGATCCACAAACTTTTATGGTTGGAGTACACTTAAGGGTGTCGATTTTTTTTAAAAAACTTAGTAATTCATTCGGACCAAAAAGGTTTCGGGTTTTCAGTTTCGACTTAAACGATTCAGTTACCAAATAAAGAGAACTTATCCATTTTTTCGAGCCCTATTCATATTATGTTTCAACTAACTACGATTTATGCCTTTATGGTTCCTCAAAGTTTGTTACTTTCATTTATGTGGCTTTAAACTACCATACTTCTGTAGATATTCTTATCTTATTTATTGTATGTATTGTATACTCATTAAGTGCAAAAACAAGACTACACGAAGGACCTTATGAAATCCCCAACCCTAACAATAAGTTCCTCCCTATGACTTTTTCCTTTTTAATCAAATCGGATTAACACAGACCATTAGCTTGGGGGGCCAAACTTGCTCTTTTTTACTAATTAATCACGCATCTACAATGGTGGTGTTTTAATATGGATGTAAAGGAGCCAAGCTGAGCTTTAAGTTAATCGAACCATACTTGCTTGAAATTATAGAAGTTCGAGCTTGTTCGATCATGTGCTTTGAGGCTCGAGCTCAACCTGTGAACCATTTACAAGGCTCGAGCTCGGTTCGCTAATGCTCGATTGCTTCATGAGCCTAAAGTAAACGAGCTTAAACAATCCCTAATTTTGACTTTTGAGCATGTGCTTTGATATCAATTTTTTATCTATGTTAAATACATAATAAAATATAAAATACATAATATTACATGTGAAGCTCTTTTAAGCTTTTGAGCATAAAGGCCTTAAACGATCTCTGATTTTGGGGATCGAATTCGAGCTCAGGCTCGTTAAGGCTCGGCTCATTTCGATCTTTTAGCTATTTGAGTTTAGGTAGCTCTCAAGTAGCTCGACTCATTTACACCCATATGTTTTAACAACGGATTTGAAAAAGCCTTTTTTTTTGTTCTTATTCAGTTAATCCCTTGTTAATTTGTTCATATTTCATTACAATTTTTTGGTCATGCGCAGGGACGGAGCCATAAACTAATTTGTGTGGGGGCAAACTATGAAAAACAATTTTAATTCTAAAAAATAGTTTTTTATACACAAAAACCTCCAAAATGTCAATAATAATCGTAATTTTAAATTTTTAAGGAGGCAATTATCCAAATATCCCTAATATATAAATTTTAATTTTAAATTTTAAGAGGGCAATTACCCAAATATGACTAATATATAATTTTTCTTAAAGAAAAATTTAGAATGTTAGGAGGGCAACTGCCTAATATTCCCCCTGGTGGCTCCGCCCATCTCTTTGTATTAGGTCAATTATCCCTTGATAAATACCAATAAAATTAAAAAGCTTATGTTGGTAATAAACGTATCCGCGGCCGGTTCGGTAAGGTGGCGGTACCGGCGGTAACACCGCCGCGCCTAACCGGTACC
>LUCG01045558.1:0-13808 GCA_001633085.1 Carthamus tinctorius | reverse complement strand
GCTGCGTTAGATCACTGGGATTTCTATGTTATTGTTATGTTTGGGAATTGGGGTGTTACGCTAGGATCCCCATTGCACGACACATTTATGTCGACTACAACTTGATCGACTTAAATTACGACGTCGGTGCCCTCGTATTTTCAGAATACGAAAGAATTGAACACAAGTAAGTTAGCCAACCATTAAGCGGAAAGGTCCTTACATGATATCTCAAGTTGTTGGAAAAAGGGAATACAAATTGCAAACCCGCGACGGTCAGGATATCCCACGAAATTGGAATGTCGTACACTTAGAAAAGTACTTCTTTTGAATTCCTTCAAAAAAAATTTACTTACGATTCTTTCATCGAACCATTACTAACTTGAGCATCAAAGATTCGTTAGTCAAGCCAATGACCACCGCTAATAATGTCTTATCGTAGGAATGCACGAAGATTTAAACGTTAGATGACTAAAAAATCATACAATCGACATTCTAAACGATTTGGGCATCTTATTTGCCTTTATCACAAGATTTTCTATCTTAGTCGAATTAATTCGTGACTAAGATATTAAAATTGAAGCTCCCGTTTAGATCACCATTATGACTGATAGATGTCAGATACCTACGACCGATAGATGTCAGACACCTACTGATATAGCCAAAACTATACATGTTTTGTGAATATTAAATCTATGGTTTTTCCCCAGTTTTAGACTCATTTTGGTACATTTGACCTCCAAAAGGCTTTGTTTCTGAGTTTTGTAGGTTTGGAGGGCACTTGGAATGAAAAGTACGAAAAAGGCCAAAAAGTGTGAAAAATGGATTTTTGTGGAACAGATAGAATCTCGTGATCGCGAGATGCCTATTTGGCGTCGCGAGATGTACAAGACTTGGAGAAGAATTCATGCCTTTTATACTTGGCGTCGCGAAAACATATCTGGCATCGTTAAAAGTGCCGACTCTTTAAGGAAGCTTCTATAACTTTCAAGAAACCCTGATTTTGTGAAGTGGATTAAAGGCCTCGCGTCGCGAAGCCCTACTTCGCGATCGCGAGGTGTGTCGAAAGCCTTATAAATACTGCCTTCCAGCCTAGGGTTTGATATACTTTTGAAGATACCTGATAGAGGAGAGATAGAATTTAGAGCCAGAGGAAGAGAGTCGTATGAACCAAAAATTGAAGAAGGTGCTTAATTGCAGTAGAACTTCGCCGGTTTATACCCGGAGCCGAGCTACTGGTGTACTATCCTCAATTGCTGCATGGTGTGCCTAATGTGTTTATATCGTGATTCTATCTTGTTTATCAATATGTNTGGTTTATTTAAGAGATTTATGACTTTTGAATGTTTATCACTTGACTCCTGTTTATGGTTTTAACTGTTGCTGCTTGAAATCGTTGGTTGGGTTTATTTATTATCTGACAATTAATGAATAGACTCCTATCTTTTAATCAACCTCCCTTACCTTTCACTTCGGTGACCTGGTAAATGATCTCTTTGGATTGAAGTAGATTGGATAGTAGGGTCCAACGACTTGGCCATAAATAAGGACAAACTTGGTTATAAAGGTATCTTTGTGCCTTGGGTTAGAAGGTCTTCTAGCTAGTCACTTGATAATCTTGGGGTGTTTCTGCTTAAATTCCTACAATTGTCATAATTCGAATACATAATTGTTAAAGTCAAATTATCTGAAGATGGATTCTTAATCAACCATAGTAAGTATTGTTTTCTCTTATAAAGTTCTCATCTTTAAATTGTCTTTAATTGTTTTATAAAGTCTTCGTCTTTAAATTAATTTAGTTGTTAATTGTTTTCTTGTTAATCATAAAACCCCCCCAAAAGCCAGTTCCATTAGATTAATTAGTGTAACTATTTAACTGAAAGGTAGGTAGCTTCACTGTTCCCAGTGGTAAGAACGATACCTGGACTTACCAACACTATTACCCAATCAGGTACGCTTGCCTGTGTACGGTGGTAATTTAGTTAGGTGATTTAAAGGGTAAAACTTGGTAGAAATTTATATATATATTTACCATGCATCACCTACGACTGATAGTCGTTAGTTCCCTACGACCGAAAGACATCTGTTACTTATGATTGGTAAACGTCAGCCATCGACAATCGTCAAAAACTTACGATCAACAGGCACCAAGTACTTATGATCAAAAATTATTCTTACGATCCTAAAAAATAAATAGATAAGTATATCTATGGCTATATTAAAACACTTGATGGAGCATCAATGTCAAAAAACCAAGGATTGTATTAATAAAAAAACTATCATATCGATCATCAAATTATTAATTTTATAGAGAAAACAATAAAACTAAGCGGGGGTGTTGGTTAAGCAAATTCACGGCAGCTTTGGCCTCGGCCACGTCTTCGAGTTCATGTTCTTCCCCCGCATCATCCGCATCCAAATCATTCAATGTTTTGACTTCGTTAAGAAATAAGTCTAGCTCATCTTGAACAGAGCTCAGGACCTCCTTACCGGCTAGTTGACCATGTTATAAAACGACTCTCTGTTTCCTAAAATCTGATGAATTGATGATGATCCTTTCTTTATTTAGTGAAAGATGCTTAGTTACTTTATTAGCTTAAGGAAGTATTAGTGAGTCTGTTCAGTGATATCTCTATCTGATTAAGCTTTGTACTTTATATTATGCTAAACGTCAGCAAGTATCCTGAGTTTGTTCAGTAATCGCTTACTGCTTGCATTGTAATAGCTAAGCATTCCCTTAAATACAAAACAATTTACGTTCAAGAAACCATCAACGATGTTGAAGAAGTAGCTGATGAAAGAGCAAGACTGATCGTGATTTGAAGAAGAATTCAGTGATATCTACCAGACTACACAACCTGAGGATCCGAAGCACAAGACTCCTCTATTGTTGAGAACACCACTCAGTAAACTCTATAGCTAATCAAAGACTTGGAACTGAAGATTCAAAGATTTATCTTATCCCATAGATTGCAAAAGGACAGTCATGCTTTTCTGATAGAAGTATAAGGAAAGTTACTTTAATGTTCCTTCCGTACTTGTCAAGCCTAAATCAATTGTTCACCTTTCTACCAAACATATGGGTTGTCCAATCATGCTCTTACACGATGGTGAATAGTACAACTCGGACCAACCTCCATATTACATGTGGTAAAGGTGACCTGACATGCATTTAATCTAGTATGTATAAATAGTTGATGAGAGCTCTTTTCATCAGCATGCATACAACGAGCAAGAGATAACTTAGGATGTCTAAAACTCAGTCCTATTTTTTCGTCTTTCTCTCTAAATCTCACTAGTGCAATAGTGAATGATTTGTGTTTCTTAGCTTGTTTAGAATAGGTTTAATACCTTTCTTCTTCTTCAACAATCCATAAATTATGTTTGGTGATTTATCAATAAACACATAGAATTTAAAAAGTATAACAAAGTGTTGTGATTGTATTCAACCCCCCTTCTACAATCTTATTAGCTTGAAGGTAACCCTACGGGACAAACACTCTCTTTTTAAACCGTGTGAAAGCTTCAACAACCTTCACCTCCTCTTTTAGTTCTTCTACCTCAAACTTCAAAATCTTAGTTCTCTGATCGGAGGAAACTAGTTGCTCTCTCAACAATGTCACGTTCGTTGATGCCTTCTCTGCCCTCGATTCAGACGCTTTGATCGTATCCTTGGCATCTTCCAAAACTACTTTAACTGTGACCACTTCAGCCTCAGCAATAGCCACCCTCTTCACAAGTTCATCGAAACGATTATAGGCATCTTCCTTTGCCTGAGTCTCCCCGTTTGATTTGAATGTAGGGCTCGTCCAAATTCTTAGACAACTCCTATACCTTCTTCTCGTGTGCCTTCTCTTTGGCCCCCAAAACTTATTTTTTCATAGTCTCAGTGACTAGAGACTTAATCTTGCCTACATGGACATCGAGGCAAAATGACGACTGGAACGCCTACATAAGGAGAACAAAGCATTAGAAGGAAACAAAAAAAAATCATATGATAGTTAGAAGCAAAACTTACCAGAAAGGAAAGCCCAGTCGCATGAGCATCCAAGTCTTCTGTTTTCGTTCCCTCGTAATGACGTTTAACATTCTACGCCATGAAATCGTTCAGACGAGGGAAGACCTTCTCCCTGGCAAGGTTGTCGTCAGTCATGAAGTCCTTTGCGATTCGGACGTTCAGAACATCTGATGTCTCGATATCCTCTTCCTTGTTTGAAGGCTCGGACGACGACGCCCCCAACTTCGAAATCTTTGACATCCCAAGAGTCGACATCTGAAGTATAACGGTTGTCTCTTTTTTTGAGGTCAACATGTCGAATGGAACAGTATCCATGACGACATTAGACAACTCTAAATTTTCTAAAGCAGTGACATGATAGACGTCGTCACCTACCCTCAAAAGCTCGATCTTGAGCCTTTTGGCTTTAGATCAGAGGAGGGACCACATGACTCACTCTCTACCTTATGTTTCTTGTGATCCCTCAAAAATTATCTTGCTCTCCTTGAGAGGATTTTAGGTGACGACGACTCAGATCTTTTTACAAAAGATTATAAAAAGATCATTAAAACAAACGAATAAAAGCAAAAGTTTCTACAAAGCATTAAACATACTAGTCGACCAACGATAGGTTCTTCAACTGGTTCCTTCTCAGCTTCTTTTTCCTCAACCTCTTCTACTTCTCTCCTCTCTGCATCTCTGACTCGTCTCTCTCTTCAACATCCTCGACACGTTTTCGAGAATCACCTACAACCACGACATCGTTGTCTTCATTAAAGAGAAACGCTCAGGCGCAAGGATAGAAAGTACGCTCATACTTAGTAATCAAGTTGTGGGTTCTAAGGAAAGGATACCATTTGGTTAATATTTTTCCAAAATCTCTTGATGGCTATAATGGTGATAAGGAAACCATACCCAGCCTATGGTTCAGTATCTGGAAATTGAGTAATCAAGTCTCGATTCATTAAAGAGAGTTTTGAGAGTTTATGAACCGACAATTGAAGAAGGTGATCAACCACGGTAATACTTCCCAGATTCGTCCATGAAGGAAGATTGTTGGTATCTCGTCTTCGATCACTGCACGGTGTGATTAATGTTTTCACATTGTTTTAATAATGATTACAGTAGATTTAGTATGTCTATATTCTAAATTTATTTACATTATGATGTGATGAACTCTAGTTTAGTTTCATTTTAATCTTATGATTTGATGATAAATTCTTGAATGGTTGTTCGTTTCAATTCAAGTTTATAACTTTAACTTTTACTATTTTAATCTACTAATTGATCGTATCTAGAGGACGAGAAATCGCCTTAGTTAATCAGTTTTCTCTGTGCCTTTCCCTTTGGTGACGTGACAGGCAATCTACCAGAAACGAAGACTGGGATTAGGATCCAATAACCTAGTTATGAATTTGTGTGAAAACCAGTCTTTGAGAAGAAATTCCTTAGATTGAAGGGTTAGGTGAAAACTGGTCGATAATTGACTAATAATCTAGAGTGTATTAGTTGTAGGGGATTAGGAGGTGAAAACCCCAATTGTAATACAATTGTTATAAAGGGAGACTGAGAGAACTCTAGTTGAACAACTCTTAGGGAATCTATCTATCAATGTCTTAATTGTGAAATCAAACTAATGCTAGAGGGATTCTAATTCATAATGAGTACTCTGTTTTAATTAAAGTTAAAGTTCAAAGCTTTTAAGTTTCTAGTTTATTATTTTCTATTTTCATTAGTTTAATAAAAACCTTTTCAAAAACAAAAGTCTTTTTCTAATTGATCAAGTGTAGTTATAAAATCTAATAGATAGCTTAACTGTTCCATATGGAAAGAACGATACATGACACTTACCATTACTATACTATTCGCGATCATGTTACACTTGCTTGTTTGTGGTAGTTTAGTTAGGGTAATTTTAAGGGTTAAAATTTGTAGATAATTTAATATATAGAAAAAACCACATCAGAAGTTATCAACGTTAAACCTTAAATCAACTTTGTAAGTATTAAATGCTTTCTTTGGGAAGAATTTATACATGTTTTGAATGTTTGATTAGTTGTTTATCTATAGATTTGGGGGTGTTACATAATTAGAGGCACATGAAGGACATAACTATTTGAGATGTCTTTCGTACTGATGCGATTGGATCTAGTTATAAAACCTCATCAAATTTTAATCCTTTTCTTCGTTGATTCTAGACCATCACAATAGGCAAGTATGACCTAATCATGAATAGTATAGCAATAGTAAGTTACGGGTATCGTCTCCACAGGGAACGATTTAGCTAATTGCAAGATCTAGAACTGAATTAATTAATCTGAAAAGATTAGCAAAAGGGGTTTTTACTATCAACTACTGAATTACTAAAATTAATGAAAACTAAAATTTTGAAAAGAATTTGAACCACACTGAAAATTGATGAAATTGATCCTGATGGAAAAGTTGTATTCACTTATGAATAGAATACCCCTAGACACTGGTTTGGTTTGTTAAATCTCGTTTAATTATGAAATCTCTAGGAGTTAACTGACTAGATTTCTCTCAGCCTTTTTTAACATTACACGGTTATTAGGGGTTTCACCTCTAATCCTATGTAATTAACACACCTCGATTATCATTTGTAACACCTTATTTTTACTACAAATTTAAACTTTTTAAATGCCAAGTTTACATAAAAACTTCTCAAATGTTAGCGAAAGCATTCATCAAACTAATTTATTTAGTGGTTACAAACCATATATAATTCACACCATAAGCCATTTTACAAAATGTGTATGACTTGTCCAAAGGTTGGTGTTACTTTAAATATCCACGACCATTAACATTCATGTACCAAAAGTGATGTCCAAAACTTGTCTTCATTAACCATGCTTCCAAGTCACTACCCATCTCACAAGTTATAGTCTACTTGTCTCCTGTGGATACAAACATTTAAACAAACCAATTAGCTTACAAAGCTAGTAGGTGCACCAAATAAAAAGGGTATTTCAAAACAAGTCACCATTTTAGAAACACTTATTTGACAATATAATAACATGCTATACATGTATAACACATAAGGATGTGGCGGTAAGTCCATAGAGCATAGTATCTCTATGTGGTAGCTAGCGACAACACAAGCCTGTAGGGGGGATAATCCACAGCACCCGTCTAGATGGGGGAGCACGAAGCATTCCATCTTTAGTCGTTACTTGAAACACAAGTTATTCCATCTTCAATGTCCACACATGGCTAAAAATATGTTCGGTTCATTCGTCAGCCTCTTGAACTACATGGCCACAATGACATTCAAGCATTTATTGAACCAACCCAGCTTCACTAATTACACACACAACTTCATTGCTCATAAACACATACATGTAAAACTCAATGTAGCAATTAAATGGCAAAGAAGCATAATATATGTACAATCATATAACACACTAGTCCAGACTAAGACAAAGATTACATTAAACATGTTTATAGCATAACAAGTAATATTGATCATCAATGTGCATTAATAACATCACATTGCATAACATATAATACCATAAGTCATAATCATCTCAATATGCATATGACATCTCAAGTCATGAGCATTTGCATCACATTGACATCCCTTTTTGCAAACCACATCCCATAGCAAACCATTGCTAAACAATAATACATGATGACTTACAAACTTTAAAAAACAAGTGTCCACAGTGTACACTCACCTTAGGGTGTTATAAGTATCACCACCCAATCTACAAACTATGTCACTTGTCGTTCAAACCTTTTACAAAAGTTTTATACAAAACTTGTTTAGATAATTTAACCAGTTTGTCAAACCGAAAGACACATTTGTCCTCAATCTCAAATACACTTTAATATAAGTTACTTATGAATCCAAATACATCTTGAGAAAGGTTAACGTCAAATACTTAAATATTTCTCATTTTACATTTGCCGAAATACGCACCCGAAACTGACATACCTACTGTATTTCGACTTTTTTTGGCAAACCTACTGTTGGAATTAGCTTATGTGTTCAAAAAATAAATTAAAGTAGACAATTCAGTATTTCCAACAACATATAATACACCTAAATCCGATAAACGGTTGCTTTTTAATGAATTAAAACAATATAGCACAATAAGTGTTGAAAATTCCTGACAACAACTTTATTTAGAGTTTTCTTGACTAAAACTCTTCCAATGGGTCATCAATTCGACTTAAACTCAATTGCAACCCCTAAGTAACTTATATATACATTGAAACAAGTTTAAAACAAGTCTCAAACACCATCATATCATAACCTTAGGTAATCAAACCCAAATCACTACAATCTTGACCCATTTCACCTGTAAATTCAAGCAACACATCAATGGGTTTTTGTAGTTATCATCAAACACTAAAAAGGAGTATAAATGAAGTTTAAAACTTACTGGAGATGAGCATCAAGTTCTGACTTTGTTGAAATTCCTCAAAATAAAGCTTGAATTTGGTGAAATCAAATCTAAAACACTAACAAATGGCTTCAAATCATCAATCTCCATGGATTTACCAAGAACACTCCATTGACTCTCTCTAGATTGTAAAATCAGCTGAAGCGTTGCAAATAAGAGTAGGAGAATTATCTGGAGCTTTTTATTTGCTATAATAGTGCTAAAATTGCTAATTATTAATATACCCTCAAGTTGATTAGTTATTTACTTTCAAGACCACTTATATATGCATTGTGTCGCTTATACCCTATGCCTTGGATTTAAAACTCTTCTATTACAATTTAATCCTACCCCTCATGCCTAGATTGATTGTACCTTAAGCAATAGAACTAGTACCTTTAGACTAAGTAGTCATAATTATAATAAAAATAATTTAAATAAATTCATTAAGATTCAAAATAAAACATAAACCTTCAAAAAATTAATAATAATCATATTAAACTTTATAGAATATTAAAATAATATTTCCAGATATTGGGTATGACATCATTCAATTACTTGACCTATTTTCATCATATCCTTCAATCTAAGAACTTGACCTAATCCCAGTTTCCATTTCCGGTAAACTGCCTACTAGGTCAACCAAGCGAAAAGTAGAAAAGACTGATCAAATATGACAATTTCTCGATCTATAGATACAAGCAATCAGCAGATTAAAGTAGCAAAAGTTAAAACTGAAAACTTTGAATTGAAAAACTGATAATTGTTCAGGAAAACATATTCAAACCATAAAGTAAAACCAAACCTATCTTGGGTTCATCACATCATAGTGAATACAAAGAAAACTAGTACATAGACATGTTAGGAATGTTCAACATGATAACTAAACACAAATTTGCAAACATGTTGTCAAACTGTGCTGAAATTGATGAAGAAACACCCGGAATCTTTATCCGTGAACGTATCGGTGATGATCTACCTTCGATTACGCTATTTAGATGTCGGTTCATAAAATCCAAAACAACAAAGATGCTTCTTAATTGATCTGATTTTGAATATTGACTTCCTTGCTTCACAATGGTTGGGAAAAGTAGAATTTATAGACTAAAGGCCGGAACCATATCGTGGCGCGAGCCACGATCAGCATAATCTTTTACGGGATTTGATCAATCGTTTCGTTTTAGAAACCTTCCCGCAAAATCTTCTCTCTAACCAGAGCTCACCTCGCGGCGCAAGACTTTCTCTTTGCAGCACGTGCTTTTATCTAGCAAAATTATTTGAAGAAACAACTTCCAACTCGCGACTCGAGCCTACAAGCTCGTGGTGCGAATCCGGTGCTGGATTGACTTTTTGCTATTTTCTCCGTTTTGAACCCTTTTTTGATCTTTTTCAACTCTTCTTGACTCCATTATCTTGCGATTACAATAAAACATCAAATCATCTCCAAACATAATAGAAACAACTAAATTCAAGTATAAAAACCTAGGTATTGATGGATAAAAATATAGATAAATACGACAATATCGCGTACCTTAGCGATACCGACTGTTAAATGGTTTTAGTAACATCTATTCCTAACTTCAACCTTGTTGGATTAGTTTTGTTAGTTGTTGATTTTAAACCTTATATTGCCTTGGTAAGTATTCAAATGTTGTCCTTGGGAAGGAACTTCTACCCTTTATGATGTTTCTAAAAAAGTTTTAAATTAGTCGATATTTTTATATTTGAGGGTGTTCGTGTTGCACCTTCCAACTATCTAAAATATGAATTATTAATTTATTAATTGGTTATGGCTAATTAATGTTAATTGTGTTTTTGTTAAAATGTTAATTAAATCCCTTAATATGTCATTGTTTGGGGATTTTGATGAAGTGGCAATTAATACGTTTGGTTTCAATAAGGCTTTTAAAACCCATGTTATACATATTCTTGCAACCAAAGCCCTAATAAATCGAGCTTATGAGTTTATTATTTTGAATCAGTGACTCTCCTTATCCATAAAACTAATGACTCTTCGAAATTTAAGATTTTCTCTCAAAACTCATTTGTAATTAAGATTTTTTCTTGATTGGTTATTTTGGTCAATCTATATCTAAGGAGAGTCAAGATTGTTAGAACTAATTGACACCTGTAATTGATTTAGACTTGTTATGTCATCTTTTATGTTGTAGGGATGAATGACAAACGGCATGCATCATATAGAGGTGACACTATTGGTGAACCTTTTGATCCTAGAACTCTACTTTTTAGTTCCATGTTAAGTTTAATCTCACTCCAACCTCCCACTTCTGACAAGGAGTCCGCAATTGGAGGAGGGGCGAATGGAAGTACTTCACATTTTTCTTTCAATCTTAGTTTATTGTTGTAGTGTAAAAATCAAATACCTTTCACAAGCAATCCATGTGTATTTGACCATATTTGCCACTATTGCAATTTATATTGTAACAACAATAAATAGGATTCACTATTTGTTGGTTTTGATAGTCATAAGCAAAGTAAGGTTGTTTCCATATACGTTCATTATTTATACCTTTAGCAAAGTATACAGTTACAATGTCATGACCATATTCGGTTGTACGTTAAAAAAGGACATCTTAAAAGTGGTTGGATCATCGCTAATCAACATATCCTTTATTAACAAGTTTCTCAAGATGGTGACATGCATTTATACATGGGGTGATTTAAAAGGCAAATTAGATCTCCTATGTAGACGACGATTGAACTTATAGTATCTCTCGATATATTCTAAAGGCAAATTGACTTCCTAATAGCAAGAAGAAAATTTGGTGTTCTTCATTCTTACAAATGTATTCTTTATGAGTTCTTACTACTAAGACATTGTTGGTCACTTCAATAAACTATTTATGATTGAATGAAGTGGTTAACTAAAAAACGACAAGAAGAAAAAAAAAAGACAAAAGGACAAAACAATAAAAACAAAAAATATTATAATATAAAAATGCCAATAGACCAAATTAGCCTTTGGTCTTAACGCAATTGATTGATAGCTATTTTTGAAAGTGGTAAAATGCATGTCTGGAGCCTTTTTTTTTTTGGTTTTGTTTAATAAGCCTAATATAGCGAACTCAATTCCTTTTTTACAGGCTTGATCACTTTCCCTTTACATGTCTTATAAACGGATTTGGTCCTTATGGTATGTCAATTATTACCGATTTGATCTCTTAACTTCATTTATTGCATAACAATCCCTCCCGTACGTATTTTCTTACGGATTTGGTCCCTGATGCTAACGTCTATCCATTAATCCTTTAAGTACTAAGGCAAAATGATCGTTATACCTTTTTCTTCTATTTTAATATTTTTTTAATTAATTTAAAAAGTAAATAATGGACTTGGTCCCTAAAGTATGAAGAACAATCTTCATATTCTTAATAAAAACCCTAAGATCTAAATCAAACAAACCTAATTGGACTCTAAGATAAGAAATCTAATTCAAAACCCAATGAAAAACAAAACAAAAATCGAACGGACCAAAAATCTAACTAAGAAACCCTAAATTAAAACCAAAAATCAAATACCTAAATCTAAACGAAATCTGAGAGAAAAGGAAGAATCAGAAATTGAAGATGAAATTGAACCCATTGAAGACGACAATTGATGGGCCATATTGATGAACTCGAACCCATAAATCAAACCTTAAATCAAAATACTAACTCTAAACTCTAAACTTTAAACCCCAAAATCAAAATCTTATTCAATGAAACCAAAGCAAATCAATCGAACTAACCTAAAATATATGCGACAATGAGTGGGTTGTGACCAGCATTGAGAGAGTGAGGGGGGAGATCGCCGGAAGAAAACCTAGATTTTGGCACCATCTCAGCAACATGTCACAACCACTACCCCATAAACCGTCATAGCCACCGCCCTACACCACTCGTCCCTAGCTTCGTTGGGTTTTCAAGGTTTGAGGCAAGAAACCAGTGTTGGTGGTAGTTTGTTCACAGGGACAAAGCACATGGATCGAGTTTTAGGCGAATCTGTATGTCGGCAAACAAGGAAAAAAGAAAGAAGAAGCTAGAGGCGAAGAAGTTGGATTTTTGTCCCTTGTGGTTCGAAATGATTTTGAACAAGAAATCTTTAATCGAACTGGGTTTCAAATTTTGGTTTCAATATATCTTTAATCGAACCCAAAAATAAGGGGGGAAAATGAAAAAAAGAGGGAGAGAAATGAAAAGCCAGGGAATGGAGATGATGAAGTTTAGCTTCAGCGCTAGAGTTGGAAACGACCGACAACTGTTTAGAGGGAGATACGTGGAGTGAGGGGATACGTTGTGTTTCATTGTGTTTCAATAACTATGAGTTTGACTTTACTGATTTGGTCATTGTTGTTTCAAAAAATGTTAAATAATAAAAAAATGNTACATCCTTGGTAATTTTTACCGAGAGCTAAAGCATGCTCCCTTGGAATTAATACTCAGTGGCCCCTGGTTGCTCACCCCTGGATTCAAACTTGGGTGGGTTTTTCACCAACACCAAACCTTAACCAGTAGGCTGCCCCATTGGGGTTAATAATAAAAAATGTTAAACGACTATTTTGCTTTCTTACTTAACAGTTTAATGGATGTCCATTAGCATAAGGGAACAGACCCATAAGAAAATGCATATTAAAGAGTTGTTATGTAATAAATGAAGTTAAGGGACTAAATTGGTAATAATTGGCATAACTCAAGGACCAAATCTGTAATATACTCAAACTTGTATAATATATATCACAAGTTAGTTAAAATAAATCAAAGTATAAAATAGCTTTCTTAGAAAAATAGACGTGAAAATGCAACAATATGAAGGTGAATTTTTCAAACAACCAAATATTTTGAGAACTAAAAAGTATTAAGATAAATGGGATGAGAGAAATGAAAGTTAAGCGCTAACTGATATATTTAGATCATTAAAATTAGATAAGAGTTGTCTATAATTTTTAATGTTATTTATAAAAATATAACTTAACTAATCATAAAAATTATTAATTACAAAATATTAGCAGCTGGTATGAATTTCTCCAAAGTTTCTTACGTCCAACAAGTTAGGCTAGATTCTCCCATTAATTTTAACTAGTCAGTCTAGACTCATCCATTTCTTTAAGAACGATTGTCTAAACCCTAAACTTATTTTAATAGCGGTCTATCATTGTGGACGGGTCACTAAATAAAGTTCATGCCACCAAATATTTTACATAGTAACTGAAATGTATCATTTAGAGCAAATTGCAATTTTGGTCCTTGTAATTTGTTGTTTTTCTTGATTTTTGATTCTTACAAATTTTTTATTACAAGAAAACTCTTTTGCTATGTAAAAATGCTTGTTTTGACCCCTTTCATTAACAAAATTTAAATTTTTATCTGTTAACTCCCCACATGCCTTGAACATGAGGGCAAAATAGTCATTTATATGTTGAAATATAA
>LUCG01045471.1:0-12361 GCA_001633085.1 Carthamus tinctorius | reverse complement strand
CTAATAGTACAATGCTATAATAAGAAAATTGATGAAAGTAGGTTGCTATTTCATGCATTTTGCCCCATCAACTTATCAAATAAGCTAAACATTCATTATTTATAAAACCTCACTAAAAAAACATAACTTATAAGATAGAGGAGTAATTTATCAAAATTTATTTCTTATCCATGCCAAACCGGTATAAATGTTTCTTTATTTTTCTAATCCAACACTAAAAACTTTGCTACTACTAATACCATATTGGCATAAGTTAATAAGCACTTTAAATAAAAAATCCCAAACACCCTCTAATTTAATTCATCTTAACAACCTAAATTCAATATCTAACGAATGAAAATTACCAAAGCTCAAATTAGTTCCAAATACAGTAGAATTTATATTAGATAGCAAAAGAATCAATATAGTATTATAATTCTAAGAATGGTAAATATAACTTAAAATCAAATATAATGGTTGTATATCTCATCTTCAACGCTAAGTTTTTTCAACCAATTTACTCCTAAGGTATTTATATTTTTGTTTCAATCTTTCCACATTTGGTTGCCTCTTTTTTTCTTATTATCATGTGTTATTGTCAACCACTCTTACAAACCAAACACCACTAATGAAAGTCAGCATTTAATTATGGTTTGGTTAGTAGGGTACAATGTTAATTTCTTCTTTGATTTGTTTCATGTCTTGTGTTTAAATTGGCCATATAAGTATGTATAGTTTTTTTTATCATTTGGTAGTGAAAATGCAACATTTATTGATGATTATTTAATAAAAATGTCCATTCAATAATTATTGCTACAACTTTTGTATTTGTAACCATGCTTTTCCGTCATCATAAATAAAGAATTGGTGTGTTGTTAGGTTATGATCCAAACTTATACCTAAAATAACATTTAATAAAATAAAGTTTTAAAAACATGAACTAAAATCATCATCCTAAATATTAGCACTAAAAGAAAGAAAACATATTAAGAAAGAGAAAAATAGCAAGAGTACATATATATACATGCTCTCAACATTGCATGGTTCAAGTCAACAGTTGACTTCCATGAATACTAAACGTGCCCTCAACATAACATACAATGGTCTTAAAAAGTCAAAGTTTGACCTCCCATGCAACTATATAGTATATATACATTAACATAAGATAGGCACAGCTATCGCCAATTACAAATTCAAAGCCACGAGATGGATCGTCTTCCTCGATCCAGCAGCCATCGCCCTCCGTCACCCACTGGAAAACAACATTTGCCATGCCTCATACGTTGCAATAGCCAGAATCCGGCCTCATCTCCCCCAGCTTCTAGCAAATCAAACACCAAATTCCGCTCCAGATCCACCGCAAAATCCAAAACTTATAAGGATGCGGAGGTGAACAATTTCATGATCCACGTTGATCAGAATATTCCGATGACCATAAATACTAAGAAGAAGCCGACACAAGACATTAGAAGAAAACCTACTTCTCCATCCGCATGGGCTCTCTCCCCAGGGCGGCCCTCGCCTTGTTCAATGGCGGTGCCCTTGGCAAAGTCTCCAAGTCCCGGTGGTGGTGGTATTGGTGGAGTTTTAAAGTACTTTAGGCCAAAGAAAGTGGCGTCGGGAAAAGAAGCAGATCGCCATTATTTTAGATTGATGAACAATCGGTTATTGCAGTGGAGGTTTGCCAATGCTAGAGCCGAGACCACCATGTCTACCATTCAAATTGTTGCAGAGGTAATTAATTATTACCCATGTTGGAGCAAAATTTTACTTAAAATATCCAAAATCTCTATTTTAACATAGTTGTTGGAGATGTTGTATCCTATGCGTATAGTTACTATTAGATCATATATTTTTTAATTGCCCTTCTATATATTATAATAAAAATAATTTAAAATCCTTAGTATATCTCTCAAAATGCAACAAAAATATTGTCTTGGTTCTTATTTACTGTAATAATGAATGCTTTTAACTAGTTCATAAACATTTATTTTTCACACTTCGTACACATTTTTACCACGAAGATGTAAATTTTGTATTGGATGTTAATTATATCACAATTCTTGATTATGTGGGAAAAATGGCATCAAAATCAACCAATTCAACATAGGCTAAAAACTATTTTTATAGGGTAGAATGATCAAACATAAAAAAAGCTAACGCTTGTTTACAAATTCACGAGAAATTTAAAGTTTTTGTTGCTTTATCCATCTTGAAACTTATATTAATGCATTTATATTTGATCTTTATATATTACAAATTTCGGTATTTTGCATTGATAAGTGTACCTTTGATGCAGAAGAAAGTATTCAACGCATGGATCAAGATACTTGCTATAAGAAATTCGAACATGGTAAAGCGAAAGGAAGTGCAAAAGCTCAAAAATGACATCAAATTGTATCATATTATGAACTCCCAATTATTCTTGTTAGAAAAATGGTCGAGATTGGAGGCTAAAAACTTCGAAGCAGTAGGTCGAGTAGTTAGAAAATTGTCGGTGGCATCCGTGAATATCCCATTGGTCGATGATTCTAAGGTACTGTTTAATTTCTAAATAATTTTTCTTGCATTGCCACCTAAATGAATACATTTTTCAACCCACATGAGCTTACATATAAAAAACATTCTTCTTCAAAGTCTTTTTAGTCATGCTCAATACGCCTAAACATAATGGTAATATTATGTAGGGAGATGTTTTAGCGGTTTGTGATGTATTGGACAACGCCACACAACTCTTGGTTGATATAGAGTCGACAATCACAAAATTATATTATCAGGCAAGTATTTCTTTTGGTTGAGGTACAATTATACCAACATGACATTTTTATGACGTATGCAAGTTAATTCGACTTTTGAAACAGGCTGAGAACTCGTGCTACTTGTTAACGGAACTTTCCATTATTACCAAACAAGAAAGGGAGTCTTTAATTGAGCTGCAAAAATGGATGCTTGTCGTCGCATCATTGAAGGTGAACAATTCATTGAGCTTGAGATTTTAAAATGAGTTTTAGGTTTGCATAGGCTACAAATTAAGAAATGTTAACATTTTTTTTTATATAAAGTTTGGTTTGGTACAACAGGAAAAAGAAAGAAGTTTGAGAGCTCATGTAATCCAAGGGAAGTGAAGATTGTAGACAAATTTTACATCATCATTTATTCTGTTGTTTGGTTAGCATCAACCAGCCTTTCTTGTACAAGCTTTAAATGATAAACTTCATATTTATAACTAAAGTAAAGGAGGATGATTTAATAGATACTTGCATAAACATGAAGCCTTGCACAATCCAAAGTTTAGATGGAGTTGTTTGTTCAAAAGAAACCAAACACATGAAAGTTTAACATATAAGATATAATTGCCTTACTTTTATGATAAGGGTATTTCTGAAAAAATAATAACCAAATTCATAAGGCGGATCTTATTTTATAGACAATGAAACATTATCGGCATCAATTGAACTTTCCCATAACTACTTTTTGGGGTAAAAGTGGGCAAGACATTATTTGTATACAAGTGTCAAACAAGGTGCAAATATTTTGATATTTGATGAAGTTGTTCATTAAAAGCACAATGAACAAGTTTGAGTGGGTGTAGGAGATTTGTGAATAAAACCAACTCCTACAAATAACACCAAGCACTGGTGTTTAGGAATATGCCTTAAACCATATAAACATCAACATTTAACAAAGAGACATTAGTAATGCATTAAGGCATCAAATGACAAAATCTCAAATATCGGTTCAGACCAAAAACATCTGGAGAAAATGTGTTGAATATTCGAAAGCACTCAGGCAAGTTTAAAAACTAACAAAAAGAACAGGCAGATAAAAAGAGTAATAGCTTTTCAACGGTAACGACGAAGGGATAGGGTGTTGTTCCTCTTCCAGGTTGCCCTTCTTGACGGACGTGCCTTATGGTTCAAGTGTCCCTTGCCACGCAGACCTCTGTATTTCTTGCCTGCAGATGTCAATCCTCGGAGCTCTCTGTGCTTGTGCACCGGATTGCAGATCCAGTTAATGCGTGGATCGTTACGGATTGCAGCATGGGCAGGATCCACCAATATCACCTCAAAGTATTTGTAGGTTGAGTCCTGCATCCGAAACAACAATTTTTACATACCAAAACTTATTGGCCAAAATATGTACCCATTTTAACCAATCAAGTTGAATATGCAATTCTTGAATCTTTGTTACATTGATTGCAACTCAAGGCTAATTTGGCCCACGACTACTTTCAACATTTTCATATAACCGCCGATACTGATGTTGTTTAAGATATGTTGGGTTCATTTGGTTTGGTTTACAAATGTTTAGTTGGAAAAAGCCAACCTCGATAAGGAAATCATTAGCATACCTCATTGAGCCAGTAAGAGTTGAGAACCTTAAGACCTCCCAATTTCCTTCCAGCACGCTCCTCCGCAACAGACCTCTTGCTGCGCTGGAATTTGAGTTGAGTGACCCCCTGGTTGGTAGGCTTTCCATACACAATACCCTTGGGCACTGGCCTCTTCCTTCCACCACGCCTCACACGTACACGGTAAATTACGTAACCCTGCAAAATTTTTGGACCAACTCAGTAGCTAGTTTTAAGATGCCCAATGATAACCAAGAATCTTCCAAAACAAAAATAACAGAATAACCTCATTTACATCATGGTGAACAAGAGGTAAAACCCAAAGCCAATTAATAAATGCAGTTTCTTCATTATTGGACAGATGAATTAGTAGAAAAGGATGTGACATTTAAAAACAACATAGCAGTGACAGCAATACTTGAATGTAGAAAAAAAACCATTATCAATTTTCAAAACCGAAATGCAATTGCATAGAAACGAAACCAACACTATTTGGAATCATGCAAAAGTATATCAAGGTATTCAAAAAGCAATAGTCATGATTCCAACTATAACAATTACAACTGAAATGATGATCTTGCTGTAAACGTTCACTTGCATTCACTTACACAATGAATAGCTAGTATTCTTAGCTTACACATACATATACAATATTGAGTTGTTAAGAAAAAATTGCAATTTACGAATGTTTTAACTGTTGATATATACAAAGTAGCATTGACCTAAGAAATATAATCTGTAACCATCCACAGAAATGGGATTAGGAATAATTAATTAGTAGTGATTTCATAAACAATTGAAAAACAAAATCTGTGTGAATGAACAAGTAATAATTATGAGAAAGTAAGTAAAGGTAGACGACCTGCTTGGCTTTGTAACCCATTCGGCGAGCCTTATCGGGTCTGGTAGGATGAGTAACCCGGACGATGGAAGGAAGCTGGCGGTACTCCCAGCACCTGACCCTCTGCATAAACCTCATCACATCCGACTGCTTCTTCCTCCATAGCTCAGACACATAGGTATACGCACCTGATCATATTAACATTTCAACTCTTAATAAGCACAAAAAGGATTTCGCATTAGAATCAGATTACAGAAATTTAAAGCAGAGAAGCAGCCATACCCATTGTTCCGCTGCTCAGGGAGGGAAGACTGCTTGCGTTAAAAATGACGATGCCAGGGTTAGGGTTTTTAGATAGCGGCAACATATATAGAATTCATTGGGCCTCCTATCTCTATTGGGCCGAACCACACCCATTATTATAAAATAAAAAAGGCTCACAAAAAAATTACATTATTATGGTCTTTAAAACTATAACAAGAAATTTATGAAATAAAATGTGTATTCAATTACACTATTATGGATGCTTGATTCGTCATCTCTAATTTGTTAAAGAAAAACCACAAGATGAAAAAACTTATAATACTAGAGATAATTTTAGTTTATATGGAATCACATATATCATATATTGTATTTGTAATCGTTTATGATTCAATTACCCAATTGATCTTTTAATATGCTAGTTTATCTTTACGTCTTTTCTTGTTGTCTTTTAACAAATACTAAATAGATCTATGTGAATAAGGTGACATTTATCAATTGAAACATTTTTTATTATCAACCAAGTAATAATAAGATTTAATTGCAAAATATCTATTTTTTTAATACCATAGCACTTAATGCTTTGAATCAATCAATCCATGCTCTATAACAAAAGAAAAAAAAAGGTTTAGAATGTCATTAGAAAACTTTAGATCACTTTCATTATAGGTATTGTATTTTTTTTCAGGTCCTCGCCAATGCCGTACGTGTCTAAAGAGCTAGACCTGCAGCTACACTTTGGATACTGAAAGAATGACCAAACTAGCCATATGAGTCTGCCGTCTTCAAGTTTTAGCCAACCAAAATCCTTTTTATACAAAAACGATTAGCATCTCGCAAGTCTACTTGTCGGTACTTTTCTGACACAAGGAAAAAAACAAAAAACATAAGCCATAAAGTAAGTTGCGGTTTTATCACATGGCTTACGGTTTTACTAGATAATGACACGTATCCTAAAACCCCAACTTGCGGTGCTTGTCATTTTTTTATTTTATTTTATTTTTCTTGATGAAAAGACACAAGAAAAAATACTGACATTGCAAGCAAAAGTAGGCTTGCGATGTTAGCCTTACCGGATCCTAGGCATTTTTATAAATACCACTTCCTCATACCGCTAGTGTGTGTGGTTAAAGAACTCATGAAAGAATACAACATAATTTTACTTTCTTTCATTATAGGCTAATAATTAGCCCTAGAACTTAATTTGGTTGAGATGGAATAAAATAAAAAGTACATTTGATAGATTAAATGGAATAAATACTTGCAACAATTTACATCATAACACGTCCATAACACAATACATAAGGAGTTGGCTTTTGCAAGCAGACAGACACCTATTTACCATTCCCTCCCTGCAATTAAGGACACATAAACTGCAACAAAGAAAGTATCACTTTAAATCAGGTGCTGGAGCTCCCCCCGAGATCAAAGTCCATGGTATAATCGTATTCGATCGTTGGAATAACAGTAGCAACAAATTTCAAGAATAAGAAGAGATACCTACACCACAAAATGCAGATGATGTTAATAACACCAACAAGTTACTTTCAACAAAGAATTAAGACAAAGCTATATAACCATAATCCAACTTATCTTTTCAGCTCATTGCTTGCTACTTTCAAAGGGCTTTTTTCCACTTATTTTTTTTTCTTTCAATTATGTCATTTATAGTTTTCCAACTAATTTTTTTGACATGTCCTTACCAGTCAACAACTAGTTTGCAGAACACAGCCTAAATATAAATGGAAGTTATTGGTGATTCCATAAGTACTCAAGGAAGACAAGAAAAAAAAAAAGAATTACTTGTCAACTTGTGGGTCAAGTCCTCCAGCTATCAGTGGTTCTATTAGTTTCTTCATCACAGCTGCATGTTTGCATGGGTGTACAGATGCATGTTTCCCGGGTAAGTGTGGGTGGTCTTCAATAGTTACCTGACCATCATAAAGTCCAGTACCAGCCAAAAAAATTACCATATGCAACTAGACTAGAAGCAAACAGATACCATTACGTGGTTTAATTTAAACATTTATAAGATAGGAAGTTCAAAAAAGGTTATGATGATTTGAAACTGAAGGTATAATGGGAACATAAAGCTTCTAAGTGGCTAACAAGCATGTACTGCTTACCGTTTTGCGGGCATGATCTTGACTGACATCTTCAAGAACTAATTCTGGCTCAAGAAGCATCCTTGACTGTAATTTAAAATCAGCCAACCATTAGATTCAGCTCTCAAAATTATATACTCAATGCATATATATTCAGCACAGATATTGTTTTAACAGTTACAAGGTATCTAAATAAGATGATCCCTTAAGGAAACTCACAACTGATATAAATTTCCTCCAGTTCAGATGACTGGGTTGAATAACAAAAAGAGGATGAAAAATACAAGGGTGTACCGGCTTTCAAGAGGCCAGGCGCTCTCCATGGCTTATGCCCAAAACTGAATAACAAATAAATCAGATACGCCCCCGTAGGCCTTCCCCTCTCTTATTTATAAAAGCTAAACAGAAACTCCTGCCCAAACTAACCCCTCCCCCTGCTACCTCTAGACCCTTCTGGAGTGTTCTTGTACTACACACACCTCACTTGTACAATTAATATTAAAACTACATCTAGCAAAACAAGGACTCAAACCATGGAAGTGCGTTGAGAATTTGAAACAAGAATTTTAAGCCTTCTGTCATCAACGTTACTACAACCTCCTCCCCAACCACCGTTGGCCACCTCTACCATAACCAATGCCACCGTTAGCTAGCACCACCACCACCAGTGCTACCTTCAACACGTCGGCCACAACTACCTCCTCCACCATCTTCACATCCTCCATGATCACTGTCGTCCCACCAACCACCACCGCCCCTACCTCCACCACCATTGTAGTTGTAACAACCTCCACCGTGCCTCTCACCGTCTTTATATCCTCTATTACCACCAACAGCTACCACTACCTCTACCACTACCACCTCTACCTCTACCTCCACCACATCACCCACACAACCTCCTACACCATTGTTCACTATCTTCATCCTCCACAGTCACCGTCATCCTCAGGTAGCCACTGCCTCTATACCTACTGCGCCATTGTTGCTGCAACAACCTCCACAGCGCCTCCACCAATTCATAAGGATTTTCCAAACCAAATAATACATAACTTATAACTAGGACCCAGGTTTTCTCGAACTTACTATCATTTATATTAAAATTTTCATTCAAGTTTGGTGCTATCATATATGTATGTATTTATGTATAGATATTTGTATAAAAAATTTATAAATTTAATTATTTACTTCATTTACGTCATTTATAACTACAATATGATGTGTAAAATCATCAAACAATTTTTAGGGGCAGATTGTCTAGTTCTGTCCTATCCATCCCCTAGTCAAACCAAACATCAAATCGACAACTTTGTCCAATCCAGTCCTNATCCGGTCCCATCCAATATGTTTGCTTACCAAACGCTACCTAACCATCAACAGATCAACTGCATTCAATTACTTCGGCCTGTCTCCTCAATTGACTACTGCCAGCGACCTCACAACTATTCACCAACGTCAACTGTCTTTGGCTTGCCTCTTCACATAAAGTGGGCTACCACAGACAACATCTATTGATTCTATTCAACTCAAATTGGCCACTACCAAGGGGGGAAACCCACACCACAACCTTCAGTATATATGGCTCACCTTAAACCATCTGCCCTCAAACCTCAGTGGCCTTCAATTGAGGTTATAATCCAGCATTCCACCGGACCTCAGCAACCAATGGCAAAAAACCCTTTTTCTCAAAAGCTACCACTAACCCTGAAGGATAGCCCAAAGACAATCTTCAATGCATTGGGTGATATTGCAGGAACAAGAATGGCTTCAAGTGCTGGCTGGAGTCCATGATTTGGGTGGTGTCCTTGTTGACCTTGAAGATCTCAACATTGTTTGATTGGGAAGGTACCTTAAATTCCACTAGTCTTCTTTTTATAATTTTAGCTCTACACCGGTGACTTCCTGTTCAGTCATAGTTCAAGTAGTTTGGGTGGTTAACAAGTTTAAGTCGCCCTTCTTGCTTCAATTTAGTGTGTAGAGACTTCAGCTATGTACGATTAGAGGTTCAGTTGATATTCAATTCTTTGCTTGAAGAAATTCACCAATTAGGTGTTGGATATCACGTCGGTGATCCTTCAATTTAGTGTTGTTGAATCGTTCAATTACCTAGTTTGATTCAGTCTTCTCTGCTATCCCATGAATCGTGATGTAAACATAGGTAACAAAATCCACTGCCCAACTGGTATCAGCTAGAAAACCAGGTTTTTCCCCCAATGAATCCGTCTATGACAGACAGTGCCTTTCTGTGAGTAGCCATATTATGTCCTTGGTCCGTCAAGTTCGCCTTTGGCCATAGCATACTATTAACTTCTCGCAGTTAGGACTAGTGTTCAGTTGTGCTATTTTAGCCCAATTATGGTCCATCAGATTGATTATGGATCCATATGTATTTTGAGGATCAGTTCAACAGTTGGGACTTGGGATTCAACAGTTGGCCATCCAATACTTCAATCTGGTCACTGGTTGGCGACCCCAATTATCCACTCAATCCTCTGATGGCAACCCAAGCACATCTTACATCTTTCTTAAGGTCTAGACAGAACAAGGATTTTGGTACAGTTGTAGCTGAACGATGAGGAAACCATTTTGGTGGTGGGGTCTAGCTGTTAGAGAACCAAATCTCATCTTAAACTTGTTTTTTATCCCGATTTGCGGCCTTATGCAGTTCGAATTCACAATGACATTGCCTATTCGCCTTGGTGTTCTTGCAGAATCGTTTACGCCTTATTCCTCAACAAGCCTTAACATAAAGATTCATAGCATTAGCCTCCAAAACAGAAAGGGACTCATGTTTTGTAGTAGGGTTGTACTAGGGCCAAACAGTAAGTGTTTGGAGTTTGCAGGCCCAGTCAATTGCAACTATGCCTTCAATGCAAGCGTTAAACACATATTGCCATAATTTTACTTCATTTTGTAATTTTTCAACTCATTTTGAAGTGTTTTTAATCAATATTTTCACCAAAAAAAACTAGATTGCAACAGAAGGTGCACCTGGTTTTTATCTGACCATCAGGCCATGTATGAGATGTAGATCTTTAATAGGACGCAACCTACACTAAAAATGAAATTTCTCTATTTATTTTCTATTGCACTTCCTTTTTGCATTTTTTTTGTCAACTTAGCATAACAACATTGAATAACCTGAGACCTTCAGCTTTCCTACCAGTTCATACCATGTGAAGAAAACACGGCAATTACATAACTAAATTCAAGTTTGCACATTATATTGATGTTTCTAACCTCATCATAACCAGTAAGCCATACACGAGGAGTTTGATAATATTTATCATACCTGAAAGAAAAAAAAACAGAAGAGTGAAACATCAGATCATAAATAGCAAACTAAAACAATTAAAGTTCCATCATAAACAGCAAACCCGTGAGAACTAAAACACCATACACACATACATATATTAGAACTAAAATAGAATGAACGGAGTTGAACTTACGTGATGCTGACATCATAAGTTCGAGTTCGTAAAATGTTGTCATCATCAGGCTCATGAGCGACGAGATATGTCGGCTGAAGGGTTGCCTGTATATTGCAATTCATGCGTCAAGGATAAATCAGCCGTCAGGAGGTAAGATATATTCCCATCACACTATTTTTTGTTTCTAGCCTTTTCATAGGGTTCCCTCAAACTCCTATCAAATTTAGTCTATTACCGATTTTCCAGTTGAAATTTTTAAATATAACATTTCAACATTGCACCAATCCCTTTTTAATATAGAAGAGCAACTTTCACATGGCCTTACGGCTTACACTACCACAGTATAGACAAGGCATAAGGGGATTAACATTCTAAACTAGCCAAGGATAAGTCCTAGAAGCCAGATTATTCCACTGAAACTAGATTATAAAGAAGAGCATGTATCTTACAGGATCTGACTCAATAAGGTTGTCAGGTTCGTCGAACTCTTCCATATCTGGGATGTCTTCTTCCTCCTCATTTCCAAAATATGAAGGAATTGACTGGATGGTGTTGTTCTTGTTAATTTCTAGGGTCTCCATAGAAGGAACATTCTCCTCCTTGGTATCTATATAGATAGATAGATAGATAGATAGTCAAACCAAATTCAAAACATAAACAAAGTTCATCCTACAGAGATGGGCCTCCCTACATACCTTTTGGCTGTCCATGAGTAGCCAACCAACCATCATTATCATCATCATCATCGAGCAATATCTCACCTCCTGCAGCTTCATACTCTTCTTGTATTGATGCAACTCTTCGCAAACAAGGCACTGTTATAAGAGATATAAATAAAATTGTGAGTGATTGGTGTCCACATGGTAAGATAAGAATTCATATTTTACCATTTCTAGTGATCAAAAATTGCTTATCAGCCGGCAAATATGACTTCCTCTTGTTTGAATCACCTGATTCCCTAACAAATAAATAAATAAACAAAGTGAATAAGAAATCACATATTCCTGTGCTAATAATCCTGCCTAATAACATGAATCATCATCATGATTCAGATCTAATAATAATAATTGAAGAAGAAGAAGAAGAAGAAGAAAATCTACCATGACCAAGTAGGACATTTGGAAACGAGATTGTCTCCAGCGATGAGGAATTCGTTAACGCTGAGTACGCCTTTCTCTTTGAAAGCAGATACAGTCCTAGGGTTTGTGATCCTCTCTACCGTACCTTTGAATGCCTCGTGAAGCTTTTGCGATAAAACCATCTTCTTCGATCAACACACCAATCCAAACCAATATACAAATACAAATTGGATGGATGAAAAATCAGATCAGGAACCCTAATAAGATTATAAAATCATCATCTCAACTCAAGCAAGGGGTTGGGGTTGGGGTTGGGG
>LUCG01045469.1:0-13316 GCA_001633085.1 Carthamus tinctorius | reverse complement strand
CTGGTTGAATACAAAGTTTTATTTTGAAAAAATATTTCATATACTTTTTAAACATTTTATTTTATTAGTTTTATATAAACCAGTATTCTATGAAAACATCCCGATTTCGTAACAATGGTTTTGGATAAATGTGACGAACAACAATGACAATTTACATATTACTACAAAGTTACTTGCACTACCGCGCAACGCACGGTTCTGACACTAGTACATCAATAAAAGTTAATCAGACTGAAAATCTAGATTTTTTTAATATAAAGTTACATTTTTCGAGCTTATTTTTATACGTAATTTTTGTATTTATGGGATATCAGAGTTTGTACAACCAATAGTGGAATCTTCTTTCTATCCCTATTTCTTTTTTAAATTGTGTTACTTAACATTTCATCATAGCACACCTAGTTTATGAGTATTCTTACCATTTTTCTTATATATGGTTTGCCTTTTGAGCTTGTTAAAAGGTTACAAAAACTACAAACAACTAATGGATATGTTGGTTTGCTAGAACAACAAGTGTTATGGGTTTGAAGATTTGATTATCAAGAGAATCGTTTTCAAAAAAATTTTGGCTGAATAACCATATGGGTTGGTGTCCGCTGAGAAATTGAGGTCAATGTAAAAAGTGTGAGAAGTGATTATCAATCGTTGGATGATAAGTGGATCTACATTAGGATGAAATACACCAAGATGTACCGAATTTGTTTTCTTCTAAAGCGCAATTCATGGGAGAACATGAGATGATAAGAGATCAAGGTTTAAGATCCATTTCTCCCTCTTCTCGCCATCAACTCAACTTCTCACACTATTTTTCGTCAATGTAATATTGACTTTGAATTTTATATATCCAATGTACGACTAAAAACACATAAAAACATAGAACTGAATATATATTTATATGATATAAAATAAAAATAAATATAAAACAAGATCATCCCCATGGTGTGGGCATACAAATCCAGTTCCTGATTACAATAAAATTTAAGACCATCCGTTATGGAACCAATGAACCCAAATTGCTACATCAGCGCCACGTCAGCTTTTCACTACCTTACCCAAACCAAAACCATCCACCATGTTTTAGTCAAACCAACCCAATCTTACGCACACTTTTATTTCATTAAGTAATAAAAAAAACAAAAAAAATAAGAGAGAGAAAGAAGAGAGAGATTAAGAGAAAGGAGAGAGATAAAGGGGGGGTGAGGTGGGGGAGGCACTCTCGGCATGGGAAAGCCGAAGCACTCCAACCCGAATGAAACACGGTGGTGTTGCCGATTGCAATCGACAGAAGCCGAGGGCCATCGGGCTCTCCATAGCGGATGGTCTAATTGTAATAGAAAAAAAAATCAATTCAAACAAGAAGGATGCATTCACAAGATTCATCAAAACAGTTTTTCTTGTAAATAAACAGAAAAAAGAAAAAAAAATATCTTGTTGAACTAAACTACCAGCAGAAGGGGAAGGAGGGGAGGGAGGGAAAATAAAAGCGCCTGAAAAGAGATTTGCACGAAAATCACCCTTCTTTCTTCCGATCAAAAACCCTAACCCCAGATTCCCACCCATCACTCCTTTTTTCCCTTCAGACCAGCAACAATTCATCGCATCAAGATGGATACATCCGCCTGCATAAAGGAAGTCAATAGATCAGCCTTGGTGGCGTTTGCACCCCACGCGCCGTTTCTTGCCGCCGGAACTATGTCCGGTGCCGTAGATGTCTCATTTAGTTCCTCTGCAAACCTTGAAATCTTTCAACTTGACTTCCAATCCGACGATCCTAACCTTCCCTTAGCCGGTGCAGCACCTAGTTCCGAACCGTTTAATCGGTTGTCTTGGGGGAAATCGCCGTCCTCTGGTTCAGAAGACTTCTCACTTAGTCTTATTGCCGGTGGCCTTGTCGATGGCAACATTGGTACCTGGAACCCTCGGTTACTCATTGGGTACTGTACTATTGATGATAGATTTCTGTCAATTGATTTTGTTCAAAATTGCTCTTATATGATCCCCCTTTTTTTTGGTTTAGTATTTTTCCATGAAATTTTTTCAAAATTATGATTCAGTTATTCTTGCGCTCTTTGTTTTACTTCTTCAATCTTTCTTTTGAACACTAAAAATGTTGGCTGGGTTGCCGATTGATTGCAAATGATGTATAGTTATTATAGGATCTTTCTTAACCTTCACATTATATTAGCTTAGAATTCTGCCAGCAAACATGAACCAATCTTAAATTTCTGTAGTTTTCTGGAGTTTTATGCTCTTATGCAACTATTTGTACATGACTTGGAATCTTCCACAGTTATGTTGTACAGCTTTGAGTTCAGTATATTATTGTTTGACTTAATGACTGCAAGGAGAAGAACAAATCCCACATCATTAGTGTGAGCACCATTGCTCAGATGTTGATGCATATCTAATTAGTTGCATCACACTATTTGGCTGTTCCTGAGTTTTTTTGTTTATCATAAGAGAACCTCGTTTGTAAAATTATATGTGTGGTTTCTGTGCTCAGATAAGAAAATGTGATGCGTAATGGCAAAACTATGGAAAATGAGGGTGTTGGGTCGAATAACCAATTGAAATGGGTGAGGGTCCAATTGCGAGTGCATTCCTTTTTCTTTGCTTTGAAGTTCGAGGGATTGTAGATCATTTTATGGTAGCATCAACTGAATAAAATTTATTATGATTTGACGACGTTGTATAATCTGGTTATGTCTCTGAACAAAGTCGGGATAGTTATTTGCTCACTTGCACAAAAAGTGCAACATATATGTGACCCAAAACCTGTTTTGTGAAACTTATGTGGCAATGTACTTTTAGTGTCCATGCTATATTTTCATTCTAGGATGCTTTATGTAAAAGTTTTGGGGGATGAGGATCTTCAATGTGTAGTTTGTTTTAATGTGCGTGAAGGAGGGAAGAACATTTTAATAGCCATTTCTAACTTATATGTTTTCAACTTATGTGATGTTATAAATTGTTTGTCGAGTGGTACCAGTAACTACTACTATTATCATATTATGGGCTTCTTTAATAGGGATGTTTTCTATGTTGTATCAAGGTCCGTTTTTCTGTTTGATATACTCTAGCAGTTATCTTAGTAATTGAAATTGAACTGATTATACGGAGTTTAATGGGCTAGTTATGTTTCTCAAGTTTGCTCTACAAATCTGCAATGTTGTTATGGACTTATGGTTATTATCATGCTATTCACAATGTCGAGGATAGTTGCATCTGAAAACCTAATTAGTGCTTATTTTTGTGGAATGTAGCCATGAAGAAAGTGAAAGTGCTCTTATTCAAAACCTATCAAGACATAAAGGGCCTGTAAGTTTTTATCGTGTTTGGGATGTAATAGCCAATCTTTGGCTCTATCACCCTAAGCATTTGGTGGTAACCTTTTATGGTTGTATTATGTTTTAGGTACGTGGTTTGGAATTTAGTTCTCTTTCATCAAATCATCTTGCTTCTGGTGCGGAAGAAGGAGAAATATGTATATGGGATATTGCTAAACCAACAGTACCTACACATTTTCCTCCTCTTAAGGTAACAATCTTGAGTCATCAAATGAGTTCTTTTCATCACATGAATGTCACAACTTGTAAATTTAGATGTGTGTAAACCTACACATTTTCCTCCTCTTAAGGTAACAATCTTGAGTCATCAAATGAGTTCTTTTCATCACATGAATGTCACAACTTATAAATTAGATGTGTGTAAGAACTGCAATATTTGTGATTCCATGCAACACTTCTTCTAACCCTCATGGCTTATATCAAGAACCAAATTGTTATTGCAAGATTAAACAGTTGAAAAGCTATCACTTAGAAACCATCTTATATAAATTAGAGAAATACTATGATCTTGCCTATCTTTTAATGCCTACCCTAGCACTCTATTTATAATCTATTATATGGAAGTTTTGCCAACGATAAAAAGGAAGTTATTTGAAATATCAATCAACATGTATAAAATATCAATCAACCTTTACTTATTGTGATCTTTTCCTTAAATAGGCCTTTTAACCCTTACAATTATCCCCTGAAACTAACCTTGCCCTCAAGGTGGAAATCTGGAAATTGACGGTTAATAATGTCAAAACTTCTCCCATGTAGCCTCGTATTTGATAAGTTCTTGCAACAAATTTAAACCTCTCATTCTCTTGCTTCTTGTTGGATCTTTGCTTCCTCCACCGTTTCAAGTTTTAGCACCACTTTCATATCTTCCGTCAATGTTGGTGGAGGCGTTGAGGATGGAGCATGGTTGCCAATGACTTATCATAATTGAGAGACGGGAAACCCGAGATGGATCCGATGATGTAGGCAACAACTTTAATTGCTATGCCACCTGTTCAATCCGTTCCCTAATATCAAATGGGCCCGTATGGTTTTTTGTTGTGTCATTGAGCTACGGAGTTCTGTCGGTATTGTCGTAACTTCAAATATGCTTGTCTCCCAATAAATGCTGTAAGTCTCTTCAAAAGTCTTCTGCTGCATCATCATTCATTGTGCTTTGGAAAGATGTCATTAAGTTCGTCTAACACTTGGTCACTTTCTTCCAAATATTACTTGACTTGTGATACTGGAATGGATGGTTGGTTGGCCGTAAATGTACCAAGCGAGGTGGTTCGCACCTGTACTATGTTGTTAATTGCGGTGCAATAGCGGATGGCAGACCAAAGGAAAATAGCGGTGGTAAAAAATTGGTCAAAATTGTGATTCCCCTAACATCGGCGCAATTGACCGCTATTTGACCTATATTTGAGGTGAAATTGCGGACTGCAACAATGATATTCTAGCTTTGGGCCTCTTTTAAACTACTATGTTATTATTTTTTCTTTTTTGGGATTTTTTTACTTGGGCTTCTAATTAGAATATTAATTTTGGGCCCTTAGTATATTTTAATCCATTTACATTATCAATTTATCAACATCTGGTTTAGTTAGGTTCTCAATTTCTTTCCAAATCCCAACAACGTTCACGATAATGAACATTTTTTTCAGCCTCACTTAGTCGACGACAACCCTCCATTCTACCTTCTTCATCATTCACGACAACAACTTCTGCTCCAACCCTCCACTCCGCCTGTTCAACTTCTGCTCCACTGCACCTGTTCAACAAGCTTTGTTGTTTTATTTGATTATTGTGCTCAAATTCCTACTAGTCCAACCTTACTACTTTAGCTTCGAGGTAATAACAGATTCAGTTTTCAAGAGAAATTTCTGTGAGTTACAAATCTATGTTGATTAGTTAATCTTATGGTTCTGTTTTCCGTTGTGATTAGTGAATCATTCACTATGGTTCTGTTAGTTACAAGTTTCCTATGGTTATGCAATCTGACAAATTTCTATTAGTGAATCCAGTGTTGATCAATGAATCCTGTGTGTGTTAGTTACCCAACAATTTACCAATACCAATATACCATTATTTTTATGTTTGTTGTTATGTCTTAGCTAAAGTAACTAATGGAAAGTAGAGAAGGGGGTCAATTTTCAAGACTTCTGTGACTTCGAATACTACTACTACTACTTCATCAGATGTAGGTACAAAATGCATCAACGGTGATATGCTTTGGAATGGGGGGTATGGTAAGATCCAACCAAAAAAAATAATATACGGTGTACATTGTGCGGTAAATATGTAAGTTGGGGGATCACTAGGTTGAAAAAACATCTTACTCACACCGGAGGTAATGTGGTTGGTTGTCCTAATGTGAGTAATGACATCAAAAAAAGAGTTTTTTGCATTGATGAACGAAAAGGATAAGAAAAAAAAGAGATAGAAAAGTATAAATTCTTCGACAATATGCAGTTAAACTCGGTGAAGACGATGATGAGGATGATGATGAGGGACACTTTTCCTATTATGTTTTGTGAAACTTGTTTAAGTTGATGTTTTGGTATTGAAACTATATTTTTAATTAATGCATATGGTATGTTTATTTATGTTTATATATATTATATAATATTATATGAACCGCTATCTTTGGACCGCTATACCACCGTTATTTCAAACATTGGTCCTGATCGCCATTTTGTATTTTGACTGCTGGAACAACATAGCACCTGTAAAGAATCTTAAAAGGGAGTTACCTAAGTTGTCGTGTGATAGGAAGTGGTGTACCAATACTCTGCCCATGTCAACCATTTGGCCCGTTGCTTTGGTGTATCTGACTAAATGACCTCAACTAAGTCTCGATACTTTGATTTTCTATTATCCGTTATTTTGGGGGTGCTAAGCATACTTATTTTTTGGCCCATTTCTTGCATCTGGAACAAACCCACCAAAAATGGCTCAAGAAAACTAGATCTAATCGGATACTATGGCTTCAGATATGCCATGGAGTTGTACCATCTCTCGAAGGAAAGCTACTGCAACTGCTACAACTAGCGCAAGGAATTGAAATGGGGATATTTGCTCAGACGGTCTATCACAACCAAATGACCAATATCATTATGTAGTCCCCCGACCGTGGTAAGCCCTCAATGAAGTCCATAATCACTTCCTCTCAAACTTTATTCTACACCTGTAAAGTTTGTAGAAGGCCATCTGGGGCCATGGTCACATTGTGCCATCATTTCTTCCATATCTTTTTTCATGCTCAGTTATTATAATTCAACAACCATACCAATTGGTTCAAGACCCCACCAATGGCACTTCCCTTGAACTCTTGTAAGAAAGGTGAGATATGTGTTATGTGCATGGTAAGAGTTAGATTAACCTTCCTAGGTACAACAAGCACCTCCCACTCAGGGTGTAACCTCAATGTCCATCCTTTCCGTGCTTTATCACCATACAAATCCACTATAACCCCTCTAACCTTGATATCTCTAACCAACGGCTCCATAGTGACTGCCATTGGCACCGATAGGACTGTCAATTGATGTTCTTCCCTACGCCTTGAAAGTGTCTCTGCCGTTTTGCTCTCAAGTTTTAGCATATACTGGATTTCAAAGTCGTACTGAATAATTCTGATCTTCGGTCACCATTCTTTGCTCCAATACATGACCAAAGAGTAGTCTTCCAAACATTGCAATCATTTGAAACTCCTTACCTAGAATCATCTTTAGATTGTTGTCATTTTATTTGTATGCATACGCTCTACGGTGGATTAGCTGTCTTAACTGACAACCTCATAATGTATCTCACACCTAAATTCTTTGACTATCAGTCTCTTACGAACATGTCCAAATCATCACAGTCTTCCAGGAATCATCTCTAACTATACTTGAGATGTTTTCTTCTCATGAAAATATCCTTTAGGACTTCTAATAGAGATTTGGTTACATGGCCTGTATGTAGTTGTATTGCTTTCATTGGTGTAGGTTGCAATCACTGTCTGGATATCTAGTTTTGCTAGATTGCAACTCATTAGACAATTCTAGCCTCCTACCTAACATGGATGGAAGTACTTATATGACATTATTGGTTGGGATATAAGAAAGGATTGACATGTTGATCCCACAATATAAAAATGAAAAATAAAAGAACGAAATAGGTGAATCTGCGACAAGAGTAGCGAATGACTGAATTTGGCCTATCTAGGAATGAGTTGCTTGGCAAGGGTACAAAAAATCGCACTGTAGCATCGAAATCATACAACAATATCCTTTAGGTCCCACCAAAAGTACACAAGTTGTCATCCACGAGTAAGCTCTTAGCCGGCCAATTAAAGTGGTATTACAAAACTATGTGCTTCCAATTGTACTTGAAGAGAACATCTAATCCAAACTCAACCAATTTCTTTGTAACGCTACTCAACAAGCCAACAATTGTTAACTTCTTGATTTTCAGCCCAAAGTGATCAAAATAGATTTTTTCCACTCCCAAGCTCCAAAAACAAGGAAGATATAAAATAAAACGATAACCAGAAGGACTCAAGCCATCCGTTTAGGGTGCATTTGGTAAACTAGACAGGAATTCACTGTCCCACATTTGGCAAGACTTTTATGTGGAACATACAGTAACAAAGTGGAAAAGTGGAACATGTGTGTTCCACCTGCACCCCATGGAACAAGCGGAAACAAGGTGTTGAACAGGCTTATGTTTTACCTCAAAACAAACCTAATTCTTATACAATATAACATCAAAACAAATCCAATTCTTGTCTAAATCATCAAATACACCCCCTTCACATTTTATTCATTTTTTATATTTTATTTATTGTATTTTATGCTCTTTTAAACTCTTGCTTTACTGTCCTAAAAGTAATATTTTTATACAAATATCTATATTTTGATTAAATTTTTGTAATTTATTAAATGTTAATAATATATAAAAAGTATAAACTATAAAATGAACACTGGAAATTACTTAAACTTTTTATATTGGTACCATTTAAATTGTCTTGAAATAACTTTCTAATGTTATATAAAAAATATTTATTTTATTATAAGTTAATCAATTACATAATCAATCAAAATATATAAACAACTTCTTAGGGGTAAATTGGTCATTTGATCTGTTCTATTCTGTCCTAACAACTGTTCTGTCCTGTTCAAAGAGAAAAGTGGCGGAAATGATGATATAATATCAACACGAATACATAATTATACTTATCAACATGCATGCTTTTTTTTTTAATTTCTTGTGGCTTCTCTATATCTGGTTTGATTAGTTTTAAAATATGTGCAACAAGTCTTCAATTTTGTTGCCATATTTTTTCCATTGTATTGCATGAGATTGTCAATGTAGTGGTGGATTTGTTATTATTGCATTTTAAACAAATGACACCTTCGTGAATGTTTATATTTGTTATTTTTTATGCTCAACTACAAAATTTACTTTTGTGTTGGTTTGATTTTAGTAATTTATATTTCTAATTTGTGTGCATTAACTTGGTAGTTGAAGTAATCTTCTACCAATACGCATATTGTGTATTTAGCATTGATTTTAGACTAATAAACCGTCCTTGGCAGGATCTGCTATACAGGGTGAAATATCCTTCTTATCATGGAATAAGAAGGTTCAACCTATCTTGGCATCCACTTCTTATAATGGAACAACTGGTATGAACAGAAATTGAGATTAATTAAAGGTAATGTAATATAGCAATACTTATGGAACATTTTGTCTGTTGTCTTAGTGGTTTGGGACCTGAGGAAGCAAAAGCCGATTATAAGGTAAAATATTTGGAATATCGCATTATGACTGTATACTAGTACTGAACTTTTTAATTTATTCTGTAAGAAATTCCCAATTTACAGTTTATGCTCTGTTTTGCAGTGGCATCCAGATTTTGCCACACAACTTATTGTTGCTTCGGATGATGATAGTTCACCTTCTTTGAGGGTACTAATTTACTTATTTTTCACTTATCTATACGTAAATAAACCATTCAGCTCACCAACTTTTGGCATGCAGATATGGGATATGCGAAACACAATGTCCCCACTGCAGGAGTTAGTAGGTCACACTAAAGGTATGCTGGAAATCATTTATAACTTGATCTTAGCCATTAAACATGTGCTCTTCAATCAATTTTTATCAATTGTAGCATATATTAGTTACGTGATGATTTATTCTGTTTCTCTAGACCCGTGACTCCATCTTAGGGTGTTTTAGGAATTCTTATCAATGATGGTTAAAAAGCTCTTTTGCTATTAACTTTATATGTCTCTGGTTATTGGGAGTTGCAGTTTCTGTAAGGTGGTCAGTTTTGGAGTTAAAATTTGATTTTCAACATTTCCCTTTGAGTTGCTATCTTTCTATTTAGTCTGACAACATCCAAACTAGCATTTTCTGAAGTATTGGTTTGCATCAATGTACATTGGACTTTGAATTTGTTTTAAAGGGGGAGATACTTTTTTGTTCAGTTGCGGCGATGCTTGATGTTTTGTCCTGTTGAATTGTGTGGTGGTTGAAGTAGGTTGAGCTGTTCATAGCTTGGCTCCTATGATGAGGTGAAAAACTTTTCTTTAACGAGACTGCTGTACAGCTTAGTGTGTTAAGCTTAATGAAGTTGGAGAGTTTACGTACGTAATTGCCTGTATTCTTTGAGACTGAGAGTTGCTACTTAATTCATTATATTCTCATTTTGCATAGATCATATGTACATGGGAATTGGGATTTTGCTTTTGTTTGTATGCATTCATGTTCCTTTTTCATCAGTAGTTTCTATCACCTACAATATTTAATCAGCTGAAGAAATGTATGCAAGTAGAAAGTTTTTTGCTGAAAAGAACTATGCATCTATGCCTACTCAAGAGTTTTGTTGGTCTTGCTTGTACTATATCTACTACCTAGTTCTGTTTTACCTGAAGATTTGTGATACTGGATTTATAAATGGCATGTGGATATATAATTCTACTATATGTGTATGCAAAACTAATTTAGGGAATATATTAGATGTTATAATATTGACTAAATCTTCCAAATGCAAATTGTACCGTTAAATCTTCTCGTGAATTCATGAACCAAGCAGACCAAATGGAAGTACATGAAGTAAAGGTAAAATTGTTCATTACCAGATGATTTTCCAAGTGAATCTCAACTAAGATACAACAGATGCTAACCCGAAGGCGTTGTGGTGCCTCATCAAGTCTCAAGTGTAAATTCAACTAGTGCTTTCAACTTCTTAGGGCCTCAGGTGACTAAAAGGCCTAAAGTTTGTTGTGGTCATGTGAATGGGGGACTTTGCATGGATCCACTTGGGACTAGTTGGGAAGTGCCTAATACCATGTATACGACAAGTTGACAAGAAAAGATACAACAACAGCCTCATAGTGGCTTGAGTCAGGAAGAAAGGTGGTTACTAGTCTATGAATTTGCATACCACAGTAAGGCTTATGAGGGGTGGATTGTGGACTAGTGACTCTAATTTAAGATTTGAAGAAGTCAGAGATATGGATAAAGACTGCTAGGGTAAGTCTGAGATATGAATAAAGACTACTAGGATAAGTTAGAGATATGGATAAGAAGGCTAGGATAAGTTCCTGGGTTCAAGGAAGATTATTCCCATATTTGGTCTACTTCATCTTTTTTTATATAAATAATGTACATCTGGAGATAATTGTAACAACCAGATTCTCTATGCTCCTGTATATATATCCTTGTATCTTCTATATTTATTCTCAAGGAAAACATAATTAACCAAATTCGTGAATCCTGTTCTCTTCTCTCTTTTTTTTTCTAGAAAGATCATAAATGACCAGCAGTAACATCTGGGCTATTCTGCAATACATGTTGATGTACATACACTGTATGACTGTATACATGTACATAGAAGTATCGATAATTCTGATTTGCCAATATCATTTTATATTGATGTTCCGTTGAATCAGTTTCTTGCTGTTTTATGTCTGTCGCCTAACGAACTAAAATACCAGGTCTCGTTGCGATGTCGTGGTGTCCCAATGATAGCTCTTATTTGCTTACCTGTGCCAAAGATAATCGCACTATTTGCTGGGACACTGGTTCTGCTGAGGTCTGTCAACCACTCAACCTCTTCTTTACTTGTTTGAGACTGATGATTTTACTCTTTGAATATCTTATACTTTTTTTTCTGGTTTCCTTGATGTATGAGCTAATCTTGATGAATTATTTTTGCAGATTGTCTCTGAACTTCCAGCTGGAACCAATTGGAATTTTGATGTGCACTGGTATCCAAAGATACCCGGGGTTATATCGGCATCTTCATATGATGGAAAAGTTGGCATTTATAATATTGAGGTTTGCCAAGATAGCTAATTTGCACCTGTGAACGTCCTTTATGTCATTGCTGCTTCTAACATGCCTTTTCAATATCCACTCATTTAATTGAACTAGCACGTTGATTTTATAAGTACTACATTAATGGCATTGCCATCATTCTGTGAAGATCCGGCCCGGTGGGCTATAAGAAAGATCGCTGCTGGCCAGCATCTTTTTTGGTCATGTTTATCTTTGTATAGATTCTGGTTTGAAGTTATATCGGTTCATGTGTTTTCATTTTTGTCACACAAGTACTGGCCTCTTTTCATGTTACATAAGCTCATATTACCCGCCCCCCCTCATTTGCAGGCTTGTGCTCGATATGGTATTGGTGAGAACTACATTGTCTCGGGTAATGCATTTCTTCGTGTTCTAGAGTACACTCCTTGCCTATTTGGTTTTGATAGTCCTTTTTTGCAGTTGAAGTGTCATAAGTTCTCCAAAGCATTGTTGGTACTGAAATGACTGATAACTTGTTGTTACGTGACTGATAAGATTGGACGTTCTTCAGCTTCTGTCCAACTCTTTTATGGTGTGTGCGCCTTGCGTTATTGTTATGACCTAACAGAAGTTCTACTTTTGAAAAAAAATCAAAGAGTTATTGCATAACTTGTTAAGCCGTTCTACATTTTTCTCGATTGAATGTGTGAGAACCTGCAATCTAGATACACTTGCAGGATTTTGCTCAACTGACACTTGCTCAATCTAATCCTGCAAAATATACCGTAATTCACTTGAAAAAAGCTATGTTATACAAAAACTCTAGGGGCCATAAAGAGTACTAAAAGGCAGGGGGTGAATTTCTCTTCTTATATGTTTTCTTTCTTCTATTTACGGGTATTGCTACTTTTCAGGATGATGCCACTTATCATCGTCAAAGCTATCAGCAACCACCTGGTCCTTACATTACTCAATATCAGCAGCAACAACCTACTACATTTGTTCCATCTCCTGCAGCTCACATTCCGCCGGTATGTAAATTAATTCAAGTTTAACAGTACAAACATGGAAAGTTGTTTGTTATGACAACCACTCCCTCTAATGTCCATTTTCAAAAGTAAGTGGCTACTTTCAAGTTCTGTTCTTAATTACAAGATGGAGAAATTCATTGCTCCCTCTATTATCAAGGGGAAAATCGTCATTTAGTTAATTGAAAAGTGTAATAATTACACATCTAAAACGGCATGTCTTTTTCATTGACATTTATTTTTGGGACAGAGGGAGTACATAGTATTCGGTTAAGCATCATATCCCCCATCACTAGTTTCATTCTGATGGTTCTTTTGAATTTGACTTCTACTTTTTCCTCGGCATAATCTTTCATTTGGAGGTTCAAGTTTTCAGTTACTGTAAAATTCTGTGTATAACTTGAGCAATTTCTTATGATGCTTTTTTTATAGAATAAAGTTTTTTCACCTATATTCCTTTTAGGTGGGCTTTCCTTCCCAACCAGCTACGATTCAACCTGCACCGAGACTATTTGTTCCTACCACCCCTCCTGTTATGAGAAATGCTGACCAATACCAGCAGCCCCCTAGCATGGGTTCTCAATTGTATCCTGTAAGCATATACATATATAGAGAGAGAGAGAGAGAGAGAGAAAGGTTCAAATGAGAAGTGCTAAAAAAATGCGAA
>LUCG01045456.1:0-21198 GCA_001633085.1 Carthamus tinctorius | reverse complement strand
TTTAAAACGGTCTAACCGGTCTGACCGGTTGAACCAGTGAACCCGTAGGACAACCGGTTTGACCACCGGTCCGGTTTTCAAAACATTGATCAAAACCGAGGTCTCAAACCTTGGCTCTTCATTGTCATGTCCCATCAAGCATTATTCATGTGGAGTGTTGGACCAGTCAAGAACCGGGTTTTCAAACCCTGGTACTTCATTTTTTAATTAAAAAAAAGTAGAGAATGCCATGTGGTTTGTGTGTCATAGAAAGTCAAGAACCGGAATTTGAAACCCCGAAAACTCAACCAAAAACCCGGATTTCAAACCCCGAAAACCACACATTTGAAAATCCAATTTTGCTAATTTTCTTAAAAACACCCTAAAAGTGAAAAAAACTGGATGACTTTCACCAAGGATGAATAAACTTTTTTTTAAGACCAAAAAAGTTATATTATGAAATTAGACCAAGCCATAAATAAATAATTATATAGCTTCTTCAATACCAATTTTAACATGTTTTCTCCATGTAGGTCATGGTATTCCAATTAATAAGTTGAATGATATATTAATTCACTACGGAAAATTCATTCTATTGCGACCACAAAAGTCGTTGCTAAAGCTCCAGTTTTCGTCGCTATATGTCTATTGCGACGACTGTTATCGTTGTAGACTTTGTCCCCAAAGGCCCGTACCTGTAGCTCTCTATAGCAACAACATGTGGTCGCTGTAGGTAAAAAGTAAACGTTATTTTAATACCTACAGCGACGTCTCCATGTGGTCGCTATAGACTTTGTAGCAATAGAGCAAATTTCTTGTAGTGATTCATAAATCGCAATTTAACTATGCATGCATACATGAATTGAAATTAACTGATAACACCACACAGTTAACGTGAAATTATCTTATTCATAAAAACTTGCATGAAGAAGAAACATACAATATGATTTAGTATAATAAAATAAAAGCAAACCTATATATGAAGCTATATATTGGTTAAATAGTACGAACAGAAGAGTAGGTTTGAATGGCTGTAAGGATGAAGAGGATTAAGCCAGAAATTGAGGCTATGTAACTCCACGCCCCACTAAAGTAGGTACGCCTCGTCCATCCTAACCAACCGTTGCTATACGTGCCCATGGCTTTCCAATCATCGGCATATTTGAAGTCTGTAAGAACCACGCCTTTGCATAATCCGTGGATCAATTCAACAATATATTGGTGACCATTCGGATTTCTACAGACTTTTGATTCTACTAACTTGAGAACGTCCTCTTTTGTGTCCAATAGCATCTTCATAGCAAAAACATATGATGTAACGTAGTAACCAACTTCAGGAAAGCACTGCTCATAGGCAGCAAGGTTGCAGAGAATTGGTGCAGTGGATTCGTCTATACGAATTGTCGGCATTGTTAAAGTCGCATTGCCCCAAGATGATCTGAATTGCATGTCTAATTCCGATTTGCGATCTTGATTAGGGATAAACTTCACCCCAGCCTTTGCCAGCTCTGTAGCGGAGAACATTGTTGGCACACGTGATAATCGATCAAATGAAAAAGCATCTTGAGGCATGTAAGATTGGTACACAAGGTCAAGGATATGTTTATAATCATATGTATCAGGAATTTGTACGTTTGGTTCAAAGGGGATGATCTCTTTTAGGAAGGCAAGGATGAGTTTGGGAAGAGAGGGTGTTGTTGGTTGTAATTTCAAAAGGGTGCATTCAAAGATCTCTTGAAGAACAAAGAAAGGGATCTGGTTATCTAGACGAACCAGGTCATGCTTCTCATCAAGGCTGACCTCCGACTTGAAAACTGTACTATATGACCAAGTCGAGGTATCGAACTCATGATGATCAATCATTAACGACCTGAAAATCACGTCAAGTATGTAACAAGCATCCACAACCATTGTCCATGGAAGACTATTGTTATGAAAATTGTAGTAGTTGCGAGTCTTGGCACTCTCATCATAACATGTGATGATTCTATCTATTTTAGCATACACCCGGTTTACACACTTGGTCACAATTTCATCTAACGGGAAGTCAAGCGATCGAAATAGAGCATACATAGCTCTAGCTTTGACATCGTCGGAGGTTTTGGATGCGTGTTCTTGTTCAGAGTAGTGAAGAGGTCCAAGTTGGATATAATCACGATAAGGACTAGCAGGGATCAAACTTGAGATGGTGGCCGGAATGTTGCCGATGGACGGTGAAAGTAGATTGTTGTCATCTTTATCTCTTTCTTCTTCTCTCTCGAGAAGATATTTGATGCGAGCGGAAGATTCCTCTATGCTTCCGTTTTCTACGTCCATTCAAAAATCTTCCTCTTCCTCTTCGATATTACCTTGGATTAACAATTTCAAGTTTGAGATGTTATCATTTGAAAAGTGTCATTTTTGGTGTGAAGTTTGAGATGTGCTTTTAAGCCGTTGATCACTTTTAGTATATCAAATACTCTCCCATGAATTGTCGTTAAAAGGGAATTGATGAACTAGTCCATCTTATTTCAATGCATCTCATCGTAATCTTTATCTATTTCTCATCCAATGGTTCATAATCACTTCTCACGTTTCTCATCAAAATTGGCACTTCTCACCGAAACCTAACCCGTCTACCAAAATGGTATCAAATATATCATGACTAAAATAAACCATTGTGAAGTAGTAAGAAAAGTGGATACAAAAACCATGGGCGGACCTATAGTGGTGGTGCCAATCGCTGCACCCATCACTGTATTGGTCCTCCGCCTTAAGATAAAAAATATTGGGTTTGCGAAATATCTAACCATATCGTTTTAGAAGATGCAACCATACCTTGTAATTAACCAAAAAAAAAAGTAACCGTTAAAATNAATCAACCAAAAAACCGGGAAAAAAATTCCTTCAAAATCGATAAAAGAAAACCATAAAATCCCTTGAAATCAAGCAAACAAGCTTTAAAAATCCCTTGAAATGGCGGAATTGGGCTAAAAACACATCGGACGATATTGAACGTTGATAAAAAAAGGAAAACAAATGTATGAAAGAATATGACGCATGCGTATGAAAAAACTCGAGGTTCGTCAGGTCAATAAAATAAGTATGAAAGAATATGATGCAACCATATGAAAAAACTTGAGGTTCGTCAGGTTAATAAAAAAACGTATAAAAGAATATGATGCAACCGTATGAAAAAACTCGAGGTTCCATCCTTGAAATAACCTAAAGGTTTATCTTGCTTGAACTGTTGCTTGTCGAACTAGATCTACCAATTTTGAAACGAGCCTTGATCCTGACTTTTTTTGGGTCCCGGGCGAGATGTAAAAATGGCCCCCCTAGAACTATAAAATTATTTTCATACATATTATTTTTATCATAAAAATTATTAGTATTTATTATATTCAGTATTATTTTTATGATAAAAATAATACTGTGTGAAAATGATTTCATAGTTCTAGGGGGGCCATTTTTACATCTCGCCCAGGACCCAAAAAATGTGAAGATCGGGGCTGCCCATGTGTATGAGTCAAATATGAGATAAAAAATAAGAGAGATATCCCATTGAACAAAATACGGAAACCTGTAAATTAACATCGTCACAGCCATCGCTGAAATAAACGGAAGGGTTGGGTTCCGCTAAGAAGTTGAGTTAACATGAGATGCATACGATAATATGCACTGGATCAATCCCCATATCAACCACGATTCATGGGTGAGTTTGAGATTAAAAATGATCAAGTTGTTCAGATCCAGTTCTGGTGTCTCTGACGTTAAATCAGCTTTCAAGACGATTGTTTGCCTTAAAGAAGTATATAGTGTATACATAATGTATAATTTAAGTAAAGATGCAATAGCACTCTAATTCTGTTTTTCTTATGGTATTTTACAGGGTAAATTACATTTTTGGTCTTTGTGGTTTACACTTTATTGCACTATTAATCCATATGTTAAAATATTTATGGAAAAGGTCCCTGTGATTTACACTATATTGCACTGTTGATCCTTGTGATTTACACTATATTGCACTGTTAGTCCTTGTGGTTTACACTATACTCCACCGTTGGTCCCTGTGGTTTACACTAGATTGTACTGTTGGTCCCTATTTTGCCAATAGGGTTAGGGACCAATAGTGCAATATAGCGTAAACCACAGAGACCAACAGTGCAATATAGTGTAAACCAGAGGGACCAATAGTGCAATATAATGTAAATCACGGGAACCTTTCCTATAATAATTTCAAACAGGAACCAATAGTACAATAAAGTATAAACCATAAAGACCAAATATGTAGTTTACCCTATTATATATTTAAGAACCCCATGATTTGTTTATGTTTACACTAATTCATTTAACTCTGCTTTGTAGTTCTATGTAACATGCATGTCTCAAGGGAAGGGGATCAAATTTAGATAGACAACTTAACTTTGTTGGAAATTTGATGGATATATGATTATATTCATAGTTGTTAATATGCATGTCAAAGTAAAAGATTTGCTCAAATGCAAATAAATGGTAGAGAGATCCATCAAAGTAGCACATACCTTAATTTTGAATAGCGATCCAACAAGCACTTTGCTCACAAATTTCTATCAAAGATGTAATTGGAGCAACCGATAGTTAATAGGAATCCAATTTAAATAGAAATATTTTGGAATCGTACCTAAGGAATAATACTTAATAAAACGTATTCTCGGGGAATATCGTTCCTTTCCATGATGTTAAGCAAACAACAATTTTTTATCACAATGGAATTAATCATTTTTTACATTCCTTTTAACCTTTGTCAATTTGATCATACCGCATGTACGTAACCAATTCTCCAATCTTTTTTAGGGTTAATTACATGTTTGGATAACAAACTTTTCATTTTGATCACATATTATCATTGAACTATTTTTTGTAGTCAATTAATATACCATTGAACTCTATTTTTTTGTTCATATAATACCATTGCAACCGTGAATAGTCCGTTTTAGTACATGTGGCAAATGACATGGTATGTTAATGACTTAGGGTAACGAACTATTCTGTTTGATCACATTTTACCATTAATTTTCTTTGTATTCAATATACCATTGAACTTTAATCTTCCCTTGAAAACCATTGTTTTTCATCTCTTCTGATTTTGAAACCGTTGGTTTTGGAATCGATATAATTTAATTGATTCACAATATAAACTACCACAAGAGAATGTTTAACAAATGAGGGTGCTTGATTCCGTTCTTTTGTCACAGTTGAATTTTCGTGGTGAATGGTGTGTTTGTCTTAGATGATAAAAAGATGTTTTTTTTTGTTCTGAATGATGCATTGTTGGCATGATTAGAACAAAAATGAAAGTCATTGGTAATCTGATTATAATGCACAATGTTTTTTTAATATAATTGGTGCGTCAAACAACAGTCATGTTGAAAAAAGTTAAAGAAGAAATCAGAATTTCCGTTACTACCATTTAAATTGTATTTCTACTCGGTTGATTGAAGTATGCTTTGAGTATCTAATGAAACAAACAAATCCAAGCATCCAACATAAATGACATTTTCCTATCCCTTGGATTCCAATTACAAAGATAAAGATGAACTATAATAACATTTGAACAATTAAAAAAAGTTCAATGGTATATTTAGTACAAAAAAATTCAATGGTAAAATGTGATCAAATAGAATAGTTCATTACCCTTAAAAGTCATTTAACATGTCATGTCATTGCCACGTCATTTGCCACGTGTATCAAGTAATTGCCACGTAATACACCAAACCGTGAAAATGGGCTATTCCCGGTTGCAATGGTATTATGTGAAGAAAAAAAGAGAGTTCAATGGTATATTAAGTACAAAAAATAGTTCAATGATAACATGTAATCAAAATAAAAAGTTTGTTATCCAAACATCTCATTAACCCTTTTTTTAATGTAAAAAGTGTAAAACTCTAATACCAATGGCTTGAATTGTAGTCATCAAAAGTACAAGTCTTTGATTTTCCATTTTTTGGTCATTCATCAATTGCATTTTGATTTCTTATGTTAAACTTGATATGTAAGTGCATATTATTCTTATTCTTTCTTCTTTTTCCATGCTTCTTCTCAACTCATTACTTTATTATATTATCACCCTTTCTTTTATTCCGGAACATGTGTTTCACAAACACATAAAATCTTTTTCTTTAATTAAAATTGAGTATAGAAACATTGAGGTTCACGGAATATTAGGCACAAAACTTTCAACAACCAAAACTAACGGCTACACAGGTGAGCATTTGGGCCAAAAAATAGAACCGAGCAGAAAACTAATTGGAATCGAACCGAACCAACACCGTATAAAATTTTTGGTTTTGTAATTTCACTCCTATCGGTTTCGATCCATATCAGTTTTGGTCCAATTAGTGTGGGTTTTTTACCGGACCGAACCGGGTAACTCAAAAGACATCCCAATTTTGAATTTTCAAAGCCCGATCAAAGCCCTAACTAAGTCACGGCCAATGGAGAAGGAGAAGGTTCCTATTCCTATTTTCTCATATACGGCTTTTTACTTTTCTTGCTGAAGGAGAAGGACCGATGGCTCGCAAACATCTAGTTTCATCATCAATGACGAACTGGGTTGAACATGATGAGACTTAACTTGGGGTCCAATTTAAGGTATGCTTGATGGAGTTGATGGTTAGCACGTATATTTTATTATATATGTATATATATACGTATGTATATATATATATAGAGAGAGAGGGGGGAAGTTCATTGGTAAACCCAAAAAAGGGTGTAACTCGTGTAAACTCATGGTTACATACGTAAATCAACGAAAACTCTTTTGTGGAGTTGTTTAATATGATGAAAATGTTTCATATACTAAATTTTTTGATGAAATTGTTTCATATGAAGGTGTTTTTTACGTAGAAATGAAAAAATTTCACATGAATAAGGAAAAAATTTCATATGAATAAAAAACACCGAAATATGAAACAATTTCATCAAAAAATTTAGTATATGAAACATTTTCATCATATTAAACAACTCCATGAACCAACTTCATTGAATTTAATCTATGCAACCATGAGTTTACACGGTTTACACCCTTTTTTTGGGTTTACAAATGAACTTCCATATATATATAATTTTTTTTGAACGGCAGATAACTCATGAACACGTCCCGACACGAAGTCGACGAGGTATCCGGGATCCATACGGGTACCCGACTAATTCTCAGCGACCATGGACCGACCCAAAAGCCGACTCATGGTCATGGTATTGCCACATGCCCACCCCATGAATTGAACCCAAATAGACAGGATATAGTTATTTTATTATATATAACCATATAAGTTGGATTACAGATTTGAGTTTTGTTTAATTTGGTCCTGATTAAAAAAAATGGCTTTCAATTTGGTCCTCATTCAGTTCTAGGACCGAAATCCCGGACCGAAACCGAGACCTAACTGAAACCGTATATACATATATTTGGTTCGGTTTTCGGTTTGAAGATTTACATATCGGAGTGGGTGAGGAAACAATTTAACTATTTTAATATTATTTATAAGTGGCAAACACAAAATAACTAAATTATAAACTTAATACATTATATATTAAATCATTAATCTATATACATTTAATTATAAAAGTTGAATATATTATTGATATTAGAGTATAGAGGGTTACTTTATTAGCCTCCAAATATAGAGACCTAATTATTGACCCCCATTTTTTTTAGTGTTTTAGTATTGGTTAGAGATAAAAATACCATAATTTTATTGTTTTTCTTGTTCTTAGTGTTGTGTTGAAGATAATCTAAATTAATGATGCAGTCATAAAGTTGTCCCATCTTGTATGGAGCTTCACATCATCACATCACATGTGAAACTATGTATATACCTACACCTGCTCACTTGATTATTGTTAGAATAAAAAAAAATTATGCCTCATGAAGGTGCATGAGTGCATCCCCTTGATTTTGAGAGTATAGTACTCTCAAAGATGTTAAATCTAACTTTGTAACTACAATTAAACTTGGCTTGGATGGTCTTGGTAGCTGAGGTCATGAGTTCTAACATCGCTCCTAAATCACGTTAAATTGTCTATTAATTTTCACTTTTTGTTTATTTTTGTTTATTAACTACATTCTTACATCTTGTAAATTATATTGTTCTTGATAATTAAAATTTAAGTGAAACAATTAGTTTTCCTTCTGATTTATTTGTATTTTGTAATTTTGCTTTTAGTTATTAATGTGATTTTGTTATTTAGACGAATGTAGAAACAAAATAAGATGCATAGTTAATTTGATCTATATAGGACATCTTATTTAATATTAGGAGTTTTAGATGCGTAATTAAACAAAGTTGAAAACACAGAAAAAATAAAGGAGAATTAATATCAAATACTAAAAATTCGAAAAATTTACGAAATCACCCAAAAAAATCAAATAAGTTCACATAATGATTGAATTTTGGCATAAGACCTAATATTGTGTTCTACACAAAAAATAAAAAACGATTCATAGTGAAAAATTGTATTATCCCCAAAATCGACATAACTGGGTTTCACTCAGATCAAACCGTGCCGCATTCTAGTTTCTATCAGACCTGCAATTTGTATGTACCTTTGATCTACCTTAAATGGTGCATCCACTCAAGGAAATTCGTATATCTGCCATCGATGTTTTACATGTATCTTTAAACATGAAATTATATTTGTATATGGACGAATGAATAACTTTGTACAGTTTCATATAAAACTTTAGATAAAGTTTCATATAAATGGAAAAACAAGTTAAAAGATTAAGCCAATGTATCAAAAAATCAAGCAACTTATTTTCTCTTCTCTGTACTTAACATCTATATGTTGCTATATTTTTACGGTAGTTATTTATGATCCTACTTTACTTTAATTAATGTGTTTACAATCAATTCTCTTGAGGAAAAAATAAGAAAAAAAGTGTATTTAAAAAAAAATAATAAACAATGTCAATTTTTTAGGTGTTTGGTTGAAGATATTGAGCAATCATCAATGAGAATGAAAATAATAGGAACTGATTGGTTTATTTCCTGAAAGTCCAAAATTTTATTCCTGATTTAATTGAGGAAATGAAAATTCGTTCCCATTTTCATTTGATGTCGTTTCTATTTTCATTTCTCAACCTAAACCTAAACCAAAACTAAATTTATTATATCATATTTTTCACCCACTTTACAAACCAGGCACATACATATATATACACATATCAACACACCTCTTGGATAACAACCAAGAACAAACCGTCGCTAATAGTAATAACTAAGATATAATCACTTGACTTAGCTTATCATTTTAACATGAACATATGTAGTGATGTTTGAATTGAATAATCGTAGGATTTGTGAACAAAAATCTATCGGTTGCTTCCATGATCTCAAAGCCGCAATTATCGAATTATTTGGCCTTCACGGTATAGATGGTTTGAATTAATGTAAGAGCAAACAGAATGATTCCAGCAAATAGAGCAATGGCATTCCATGGACTGTTGAAATAAGTACGCTTCAACCTTGCAATATTTTTGGGCCAACATCCATTGTAATAATCATCTAATTGTTTCCACTGAGCCATGTAATAGAACTCATTGACGACAACTTCTTTGCCTATGTTATTGATCATATTTGTAGCCTCTTCAATTGAACCTAAATTGTTGTTCACGATTTTTGATTTAATCAACCTAGAAAGATCTTGTGTAGTATCGACCAGATAATCTATGGCATGGGTGTATGATGTAACATAATTAGGAACATTAGGAGTGCATTGCTCATATGCAATTATGTTCCTCAAAAATGTCTCAGAGGAATCTTGAATCCACATTACGGGCATTGTAAGAGTACGGTTGGTACAACACCAGCAAAAATTTTCAAACCAAGATGAGCTGAAATCTATAGCCAATGACCAATTTCCACTTTCATTAGCCTTAAATTTCAGCCCGGCTTTGTCTAGTTCTAGAGCAGAGTGCTTGCGTATTGGGGCTAATGGACGGTAGTCTTTAATATCAATGGCTGAATGGAAAGAATTTTGCAAGAGGCCAAGAACATGATGAGGGGTGACAACATTGTTTCTTTTTACTTTCAAAGGGTTAAGAAACTCTAGACGTTGAAGGATAATTGAAGTAAGAGAAAGACCTGCCAAGAGGGTGCAGTTAAAGATGTCTTGAAGAACAAAGAAAGGGATCTGATTTTCCAACAACAACAGGTCACCGAAAATAGAATATTCCAGGACAAAGTTTTCAGAAGTTAATGGTTGATGTTCTATTGATGGGACAAGGAATTCGAGTATGAAACACGCATCCATTACCATCATTTTTGACAGCTCTGCATCTGTGCAGGGGATGGTCTCACCATAACAGTCCCTGATTTCGGGTATTGAAGTGTTCACCTTCTGCAAAAATTTATCCAATATATTATCTGGTTGGTCATCTAAACGCTTTAATAGATGATGAAGATAAATAGCTTTCTGGCATTCGAATTCTTGCAACGTTTTATCTTCTCTATATATGCAGAGGTCCAATAGAGACGACCCGAGGTTTGAAAGAACGTGGGCTTAGATCTCGGAGACTACTAGGAACCCTGTAAATGGATGGTGGTTTTCGACCAGAAAGTTTGTGTCCCAAAGCTTCACAATCAAGGAGAATTTGTTTGGCGTCAGGTACAGTACCTTCAACCTCAACATTGACATATGCGGTTTGAAATGTTAGCTCGATTTCTTCTGTTATATAAAATTAAAGATAAGAAGGTAATACATGAGTGCATAACGAAAAGATGCAACACAGAGAAAAATGCCGTTACCTTGTACGTTAAGGGCGAAACCCGAATTTCCTTGTTGGTTGGTCATTTTTATTCAATTATATGGTTTTGAAGTATGAAGACCATGGGTATAAATAGATCCAACATTGAAGACTAAAGGGGACTGTTGGAATTGAGTTAATAGCATCAATGAAATCAAACATCTGCCCAAGCTCAAGTAGACAATAAAATATCCACAAAACTTTTCGTTGTTAATCACCAGTTCACCACGGCGTTGAAAATATCGTCAATTGACGAATATTTTAATGTTATTTTTTGGTTTATTAATTTGGGAGCTATAAAAATTTAACAAAATTAAACTATTGCTTAAAATACTACATTTATATATTAACTGGAAGTTCCTATTGTAAATAAAAGATTGAACCTAATAACCTATTGTTACTAGTAGAAGAAAAATGGTATTTCGACAAGGTTTTTGATAGCCCATCTACTGCGGTCCAGTCCAAGCCCATATCACAATGCCTGGTTTCCTATTAAATCTCTTTCTCTCTTCTCCTTTTATCCCCTGGGTTTCTGCTAATCCTAAAGCAGCTATCAGTTTTTTTATTTTTATTTTGAAGTTTGAAAATATTCTCCAAAGGTTTTGAAGTTATATAAGGTTACTAAAACTTTTAAGATGTTATTTACGTACCTTTAGAAAAACTTTTTTTTTGGGCCTTAAGTACGTTTTAAAACCTTCTCTGTTTAATGACATTTTTCGAGCAATAGCTGACAACATTTAATTGTCAACCATAAAATTATTTTTAGAGAAGGTTTTGGGAAGCTTCTTTGGCTTTGGTGATGCCTTCTCTAAAGGTTCGGTCAAAGCTCGTCAACATTTGAATCGAATAGACTCGGCTTGAACTCGATCTCAACTCGACATACTAACTAATCGAGCCAAACTACCAAATTATAACACCCCAAAGGCTAAAACTTACAGGTTGGCCCAATAACTTCGAATCCAACGTAAAACCATGGTGACAGTTATTGGTAGCCTATAACTTGAAGCTTATAAAGAACTCCCAAATCTCATTTTCTTTCCATGTTACAAACTCCCCCGCTTAAACTCTTGACGTCTTCGTCAGGCCTGCTAGAATCTTCTCATCATGCCCGATGAGGTTTGCCCCACCATCTCAATGGTACAAGGAGTGACTCTGATACCATTCATCACTTCACTGTAACAACTCACAGGCTGAGCTAATGAAACTTATGCACCAAAATCAAGAACTTATGCAACAGCTAATGCCATGGTCTATGGGTATGCACTCTCAGTACTCATCTGCATCAGGTAACTTATGGATTTTTGATTCTGGATGTTTTAACCACATGACACCTTGCGTCCACGGGTTTGTCTCCAAACAACTTTCAACTATCTCTTCATTAATTGAAACTGTTGATAAAACTCGCTTACCTGTGTCCTTCAGTGGGACGGTCTCCACTTCCAAGATACAAGTACCTGATGTTCTCCATGGTCCTAACCTATCTATGAGTTTGATTTCAATCACTCAACTTTTGGAATCTGGTCTAATAGTTCTTTTTCTTTCTACTGGTTGTGTTGTACAGGATCCAAAGACCAAGCAGATTCTTGGAGTTTGTCGTAAAGTTGGTAGGATGATTGAAGTTGTCTATATTCGTCCACTATGACCTCTATCCAACCTTGTTGCTTCTGTTTCCAAAAACCCTTCCTTCGATTTATGGCATGCTCGTCTAAGACATTTGTCATCAGCTAGTATTAATACCCACCTCTGTACAACCAACTCCCGTCCATCACATAATCAATCACATTAATCATGTATCGCATTTCATAGCGATAAAGTGAAATAAAAACATTTGAAGTATTTCTAACAACAATAAGCATGCATGCGTTCAATTCGAGTTCAAACATCAAGCGAAAACATTAAACCATCTTCAACATATTAAAAACATTTATAAACACTTTATAGTTTTTTTGGAAGGGTGTCCGGGCCAAAGCCAGACTAATCCCCGACAATTTTGGAGGCTAAACATGGCCCCACTTAAATGTCCCCACACATGCACACGGGAAGGCTCAAACTCGGTTACGGCGCTATGAACCCCCATAGCGATAACCAATCCGCCACACACTAGAAGACGACACTTTATAGTTTGAGTAAAAGCGCAAGGGAACTCACCTCAGTAGGTTAAGTTAAACCTATTTTTCATCCAATTTGTGCAGTTTCCTTATTACCTAGATAAATCATTCGTGACCACTAAATCAAAAACTCTAAACAAAATATTTAAACAACCCTTTAACTTTTCCAGCCCACTAAGAATCATCCAAAATGGATTTAAAACCAATTTTATACAAAATTTTGAAAACTTATTAATAAATCTCGTCATAGAATTGAGCTATGCTACTAAACTCAATTTTTGACCTACTTATTGTCCGAATCAGCTCTTCCTCAAAACATACAGTTTGCAGAGGACATTGCGGTTCCAGGGACATATTACACGCCTCAAACCGGTGTACGAGCGATTTATTACGATTTTTACAAGATCTGGACAACAACTAAAAGAATCCCAAAAACCCCAAATCAATCCCAAATCATATTCTATCATTATGAAATCAAATCCCAAAAATATTTATAGATTAAACACTACTTCTTTATGGATTTTTATCTCAAAATCACCCAAAAAGGGAGTTTTCACCAAATCAACCATACACAACCCAAATCCCAAAATAATTGCATCAAACCCAACTAAATTAACAATAGATAAGATGTATCAACTCTTGATTTCATTATAATCATTATCCAACAAATCCCAACCAATCTAAGAATCTAATATGATGAAATCTTAATAAAGAGATAGATAAGCTCCATTAATGGAGGTCTGGATTACAAAGATTAGATTCATACCTTAGAAAGAAGATGTCTTTAACGTGATTCCAATTGCTTCTTCTTCTCCAAGCCACCAATTCCACGCACACACACATACACACACACACACACACACTTCACCTCAGCTAGATTTTCTTCCAAATGTTTCTTCTTCACAAAGCCTCCAAAACACACACTACACCTTTTCACTATTCCTTGAAATGGGGGAAAAGAAACCCTAAACCATAATATACACGGGCGTTAAAAGCCCAACTCTAAATAATCTAAGCCTTGAGATTAAAAGCCCAAATTTTATGTTATCAATCTCTTACGTTTTACTATTGGTAACTCCAAAAATTACGGTTATTAAACTACTATCGTTATCACAGTTACAACCCCCACCCTAACCCTACCCCCGCCTCACTACTCTTTACATAACCGCTTTACAACCCAACCCCAAACCTCCACCTCACCACCACCCACTGCCACAATGCAATTATTATGGTCGTCACCACTACTAACCCCATACCTATCCCACCCATCCCTGCCCCTACCACTACCACTGCCATACCGACCATCATCTAACTACTCTCTTCGTCACAACATCCACTAACCCCCCGCCCTACCCTCAGATTTGGATCTTTACATCTATAACTCATCACGACAATATTTCCATTGTGGTTGGTGGGGTAGATCGGGGCAAGAATGAAGGAAAGTGTGGGGTGGGTTGGAGTTGGGCCAGGGTGATAGCTGTGAGAACGCCAATAGTACCGTGATTGTCGATTGGGGAGGAATAAGGAGGGGAGGTCAGGGGTGGTAGTTGTGATAGTGGTAGTAGTGACATCGTGGTCAAGTAGCATGGTGGGTAATTGTAGGTGGATCAGAGTGGGTGAGGAAACAATTTAACTATTTTAATATTATTTATAATTGGCGAACACAAAATAACTAAATTATAAACTTAATAGTAAAATATATATTAAATTATTAATCTATATACATTTAATTATAGAAGTTGAATATAATATTGATATTAGAGTATAGAGGGTTACTTTGTTAGCCTCCAAATATAGAGACCTACTTTATTGACCCCTTTTTTTAGTGTTTTAGTATTCGTTGGAGATAAAAATACCTTAATTTTCTTGTTTTTCTTGTTCTTAAGTGTTATGATGGAGATAATCTAAATCAATGATGTAGTCAAAAAGTTGTCCCATCTTGTATGGAGCTTCACATCATCACATATGAAACTATGTAACTTCATACAAGGGTAGACCAACTAAGGATCGAGTGGGATCTCATACACCCGCTCACTTGATTATTGTTAGAATAAAAATTTTTAAACTTATTCCTCATGAATGTGCATGAGTGCATCCCCTTGATTTTGAGAGTACTCTCAAAGATGTTAAATCTAACTTTGTAACGACAATTAAACTTGGCTGGGATGGTCTTGGTACCTAGCTGAGGTCTTGAGTTCTAACATCGCTCCTAAATCACATTAAATAGTCTATTAATTTTCACTTTTTGTTATTAACTACATTCTTACATATTGTAAATTATATTGTTCTTGATAATTAAATTTTTAGTGAAAAAATTAGTTTTCCTTTTGACTTATTTGTATTTTGTAATTTGCTTTTAGTTATTAATTTGATTGTTGTTATCTTAGACGAATGTGGAAAGAAAATAAGATGCATAGTTAGGGTGTGTTTGGTTGGTTTTTCATTAAGTCCTGTACATATAAAGTTAGCTTTCTGTATAAAGTTGTCTGAATGTATTTAATAAGATTGTTGTTTGTTAGTCATGCTGAACAAACTGTCTTAATGATAAAAAATGACCATTTTAACCTTCTATTTGTTTTATGTTTTATTGATCTCTCCAAATATTATATAATTAGAATCTAAACACAGATTCAATCATGTGCAAACCCAAATACATGTCTGGATTTGCAAACCCATAAATGTAATTCAATAGTGCCTGGATCTGCACATGCAAATCAAACCCAAAAATGTAATTCAATGGTGCTTGGATCTACAGATGCAAACCAAAATTCCAAACCCAAAAAAATTGTAATTTGATTGTATTTGGATCTACAGAGGAGGACATCGATAAAATCAAACCCAAATTTGCATCAGCATCAAAATCAAACAACATAGGAGGACATCGATAAATCAAACCCAAATCTGCATCATCAAAATCAAACAACAGAGAAGAACATCGATGTGTATCTGCATCAAAATCTCAGTCAGCATCTGCATCAAAATCAAACACCGGATAAGGGGATTCCGTCAAAGAGGGTTTCCGTCGATCGTCGAGAAAGGGTTTCCATCAGACAGGGTTTCCGTGTGCATCAAAATCAAACACCGGAGGAGGGGTACGACGATATAATCAGGGAGGCAATGATTCTCACCAGAGGAGGGGTGCGACGATAGAAGTAGGGAGGCATTGATTTTTCAATCGACAAGGGATGAAAGAAGGAGGGCTAAGGGGTAGGAATGGAAATGAGGTGTCTGTCTGCATAAGGGGTGTCTCTAAAATCTTATTCGCTAAGGCTATCAGTACCCCAACCTTCCCAACCTAACTGCCACATCAGCTGCCACATCAGCTNCACACACAACACACACAACCAAAGCGGTGTGGCCAACCTGCGTGAACCACGAACCCGCCGAGCTCCATGCTTGCGTACCGCAGCCCGCTCAGCCCGGCGGGCTCGAGCCTGCTGATCCTAGGCATGCGGTACGCATAGCCTAAGCTCATTTGTATATCATTAAGCTCCTTCCAAACACCACAACATAGCTGACTGAATAAGTTGAAGGGTCCATTAAGCTCATTAAGTTGTTTCCAAACACGCCCTTAATTTGATCTATATAGGACATCTTATTTAATATTAGGAGTTTTAGATGCGTAATTAAACAGATTTGAAAAACACGAAAAAAATAGAGGACAATTAATATCAAATACTAAAAATTGGAAAATTTTGCGAAATGACCCAAAAAAACCAAATAAGTTCACGTAATGAATGAATTCTGGCATAAGACCTAATTGAATCGTAATCGACATAACATGAATCCTTTTTTATTGAGCAATTATTGGGTTTCACTCAGATCAAACCGTGCCGCATTCTAGCTTCTAACAAACCGGCGATTTGTACGTATCTTTGATCCACCTTAAATGGTGCATCCACTGAAGAAAATCCGTGTGTCTACCACCGACGTTTCACATGTATCTTTAAACATGAAATTTGTATATGGACGAATGAATAACCTTGTACAGTTTCATATAAAACTTTAGATAAAGTTTTCATATAAATGGAAAAACAAGTTAAAAGATTAAGCCAATGTATCAAAAAATAAGTAACTTATTTTCTCTATACTTAACGTCTATATGTTGCTATATTTTTACGGTAGTTATTTTTGATCCTACTTTACTTAAGTTTAATGTGTTAAAATAACGTGTTTACAATCAATTCTCTTGAGGAAAAAATAAGAAGAAAATGTGTCTTTTTTTTTAAAACGATGTCAAATTTTATTAGTTTGGTTGGAGGTATTGAGCAATTATCAACGAGAATGGTAATAATAGAAAGTGTTTGATTTTCTATAACATAATGGGCCCGTTTCACCCATAAGTCCAAAATTTTATTCCTAATTAAATTGGGGGAATAAAAATTCATTCTCATTTTCATTGGGTGTCATTTCCATTTTCATTCCTCAACCTAAACCAAAACTAAATTTCAAAATGCCATAAGTTTTGATAATTATGTTTGAATCCTATAGTTTTGTCTCAAGAAAAATGTCTCAATTGACATATGATGAAATTTTCAATTCTTCATAAATTCCCAAAGATTTTGCCCACAAACTAGCACGTACACGCCTGAATTGAAAGCTCGAGATAGATTTTGCTTACATATTGTGTTTGAAAAATGATATTGGTTTTGTTCAACAAAATACCAAAAGTAAGTGTTAGAATATGTGGAACCCTTAGATTAATCTCTAAAAGAGCCCTTGAGGAGAGAAGGGGGTTCCAATATATATAATGAAGATTTGGTTCAAGTATAGCCGATGTGGGTCTCTAACACGCCCCCTCCAACAGAGGCTAGATGAAGGGCCTAGAATGGCCAGGAGAGGGCCTAGAATGGCCCTGTGGGACTCTAACAGTAAGGAAACAATCCTGTTGGGATTTTAATTTTTAAACAACTTAGCAATCTGGGTAACCAAGTGCATATTAATTAGTGGAATTTTCCATTGACATCAATCTTTTTGTTCTTGGTGCATATATAAGCAGTATAACCAAAGGTTTATTATATTTATTGTGTAGCATCTCTAAGTTGGTTTCATTAATTGGACCCACTACCATTAACAATATATAAACACAGAATTTGAACTTCTGAACATATATAGTGATGCTTGAATCGAATAATCGTAGGATTTGTGAACATAGAAAAACAAATAACAACAATCTATTGGTTACTTCCATGATCTCAAAGCCGCAATTATCGAATTATTTGGCCTTCACGGTATAGATGGTTTGAATTAATGTAAGAGCAAACAGAATGATTCCAGCAAATAGAGCAATGGCATTCCATGGACTGTTGAAATAAGTACGCTTCAACATTGCAATATTTTTGTGCCAACATCCATTGTAATAATCATCTAATTGTTTCCACTGAGCCATGTAATAGAACTCATTGACGACAACTTCTTTGCCTATGTTATTGATCATATTTGTAGCCTCTTCAATTGAACCTAAATTGTTGTTCACGATTTTTGATTTAATCAACCTAGAAAGATCCTGTGTAGTATCGACCAGATAATCTATGACACGGGTGTATGATGTAACATAATTAGGAACATTAGGAGTGCATTGCTCATATGCAATTATGTTCCTCAAAAATGTCTCTGAGGAATCATGAATCCACATTACGGGCATTCTAAGAGTACCGTTGGTACAACACCAGCATAAACATTCAAACCAAGATGAGCTGAAATCTATGGCCAATGGCCAATTTCCACTTTCATTAGGCTTAAATTTCACCCCGGCTTTGTCTAGTTCTAGAGCAGAGTGCTTGCGTATTGGGGCTAATGGACGGTGGTCTTCAATATCAATGGCTGAATGGAAAGAATTTTGCAAGAGGCCAAGAACATGATGAGGCGTGTCAACATTGTTTCTTTTTACTTGCAAAGGGTTAAGAAACTCTAAACATATAAGGATAAATGAAGAAAGAGAAAGACCTAATTCCAAAAGGGTGCAGTCAAAGATGTCTTGAAGAACAAAGAAAGGGATCTGATTTTCCAATAGCACCAGGTCATGGTAAATAGAATGTTGCAGGATAACGTTTCCATAAATTAAAGGCTCATCTTCATCTAATGAGAAAAGGAATTCGAGTATGAAACATGCATCCATTACCATAATTTTTGCCAGTTCTGCATCTGTGCAGGGGATGCTCTCACCATAACAGTCCCTGATTTTGGGTATTGAAGTGTTCACCTTCTCCAAAAATTTATCTAGTATATTCTTCGGTTGCTCACCTAAACGCTTTAATAGATGATGAAGATAAATAGCTTTCTGGCATTCGAATTCTTGCAATGTTTTATCTTCTCTATGCAGAGGTCCAATAGAGACGACCCGAGGTTTGAAAGAACGTGGGCTTAGATCTCGGAGACTACTAGGAACTCTGTAAATTGATGGTGGTTTTCGACCAGAAAGTTTCTGTCCCAAAGCTTCACAATCAAGGAGAATTTCTTTTGCATCAGGTACAATACCTCCAACCCCAACATTGACATATGCGGTTTGAAGTGTTAGCTCGATTTCATCTGTAATACAAAATGAAAGATAAGAAGGTAATACAGGAGTAAGGAATGCATAAGAAAAGATGCAACACAGAGAAAAATGGGGTTACCTTGTACGTTAAGGGCGAAACCTGAACTTCCTTGTTGGTTGGTCATTTTTATACAATTATATGCTTTTGAAATAAGCAGACCATGGGTATAATAGATACACCACTGTATTAAAGACTAAATACCAGAACTCTCCGAGTGAGAGCCCGGTAGCTGATGTGCTATATCCCCGTGAAATGAAACACTCACCTGTTGAGAGGTGAGTGAGTGGCTAGAAGGGGTGTGCAATTGCACCTCTGGGAGGGAGGTGNAGGACCGGTTAAAACCTCTGGTCCTGTGACACACTCCTCAATTCTTTTTCGTCCCCCACTCAGCTCACTTTCTTCGACTGATGTGTCTCCCTCAAACCTTATACCTTCCTCACCATCAGAATGGTGGTCATCATCGGAGTCATCGGAGTCGGAATCAAGTCCCAACATAGAGAGAGGGAAGATCTGTCACCATGAGAAGTACCAGCTCCGGGGCGATCACCATCACCGCCTAATCTACCCCCGTCATCTCCCTCCNATGACTTCGCTCAGAACCCTCACCAACTAATCTAAGGTTTGCCTCTTGGGTGCCAGTCTCCGGCTCTGGAGCTTCTGGTAGAGGTGGTAAACCTAAGTAAATACGCACAATCGGTGATAATTGATCTGTAGCGTCAAGATGAGTTTGTGGTAAAGCCATCGCCATCGGGACTAAGCGGTCCTTAAGTCTGGACATCGCCCAGTTTGGAGAGAAAGGCTCGCTGCGCCTTAGGATCTGAGGGTATCGCCGTAGGAGGTGACTTTGTTCCCCCTCGAAACATGCGTAGGGATGACCTTGTTCCCCCTCGAAACATGCGTANTTTTTCTTTTTCTTTTCTTTTTTTTTGTTCTTTTTTTCTTTATATATATATATATAAAGATTCAGGTGACTTACTACTGGAAGGAGGTGTTCCTAGAATTGAGCGGTTTGGATCAGTTGAGATCGCCATTGTACCTATATTCTATCTAGAAGAAAATAGTCAGTATAGAGGTATAAGCATTATTGAGAAGACTCTCACAGCATTGACCTGCACTCCTATGTACCAAGACCAAGGTGTTGGTATAAGGGAGTGCAACTCATTGGGTGAGAGGCAAGTATGAGAGTTAAGTACCCGTGAAACCTTACCCACCAAGTGAGATGAAGTGCATGATATAATCTTGATATTCAATGAACATTGTGCAAGCATGCATGGTCAAGTGAATTACACATATGCATGCACATGTCACCCGAGCTCAAAAGGTAGATAACACACACTAGCCAAGCACACCTCAAGACTAATGCCGAGTAGGTGCTCAAGACTAACCACATGCATACACAAGAAAGATGTACAATCCATACACAAGAGCAAGTCTCAAAGACACCTACTCTAGCTCAAAGGATAAAGAGCATCCTGAGCTTAATGATAAGATACCACACACAAGACAAGCGAGATTCAAGGCGAAGGCCAAGTGATAGCACAAGGCCAAAAAAAACGTACAAAAATATGCAAGGTAGAGAAACACACACGCAAGAAAAGAAACAAAAGCATAAGCACACAAGACTTAAAAAAAAAGGCATGCACAAGACAACATCCATATAAGACAACATATTGCTTAAAGTCTTACCAACCAAGTAGATACACGATAATGTCAAGAGAGTATGATGGAATGAGAGCTCAGCATGTTGTACGTATGGAAGTTGTGTGAAAATGGATGTGTGTGATCAAGAGGGAGTGAGACTGTGTGT
>LUCG01045445.1:0-10896 GCA_001633085.1 Carthamus tinctorius | reverse complement strand
AAGTACAAGATAAAGGAAACAAAATCTTCAAAACAGATCTTCAATATCTTCTCCTTTTAATTCTCTTTCCTTATCTTGAACCTTCCTTATCATCACTGGCAGTAGTAACATCAAACAGCTTTAATGACTTCTAACAGCAATAACTTCTTCTAACAGCTGTAAGTTGTTCGAGCAGCAATAACCATCACCAGCAGCAGTAACTTGTACCAGCAGCAATAACTTACTGCTGTTCTTGAACCACCAGCAGTAACTTACTGCTGTTCTTCAATCACCAGCAATAACTTAAAGCTGTTCTTCAATCCAACATCAATCATCGGCAGAGGATACTTCTCTTAATTGTGACCTTGTTGAGTTCCCGATAGTCGATGCACATCCTCATGGTGCCATCTTTCTTCTTCACGAAGAGAACCGGTGCTCCCCAAGGCGAAGTGCTAGGTCGGATGAACCCTTTGTCTAGAAGTTCCTGCAGCTGCGCCTTCATCTCTTTCATTTCCGATGGCGCGAGTTGGTACGGTGATCGGGCGATGGGCGCCGCCCCAGGCAGTTGGTCAATCTGGAATTCGATCTCACGATATGGTGGCAAGCTGTCTAAATCATTCGGAAATACTTCCGAGTATTTGCGCACTACTTCTACGTCCTCTACTCCAACTTTTTCCCTTTCCGAATCTATAATGTATGCCATGAACCACAAACACCCTTTTTTAATACATCGATTAGCCTTAAACACCGAAATCAGACTATTCTTCCTATTACATTTCTCTCCATAGATCATCGTGGTCCTCCCGTCTGGTAACCGGACCTTAACTAGCTTCTTTTCACAGTCTATCTTAGCCCCGTTCCTCATCAACCAATCCATGCCTAATACTACATCAAGGCCCTCCATAGGCATAGGATGCAGTGTCAAGGGTATAAGACACCCATCTAGCTCTAACGTACAGTCTTTTGCTACCTCCCTAACTAATACTCGTCCCTTATTAGCGGTATCTATTTCAAAAGGATAACTCACAGGTCTAAGTGTTGCACATAATAGCTTAATCAGCTCGGGGGTGGCATACGAGTAATCGGCTCCCATATCAAATAGCACTTTGGCACGCCAGGAGTTAACTGTGAATGTACCTGTCACCACGTCAGGCGCGTTCTCCGCTTCCTCCACTGTCATCTGGAAGACTCGTCCCTTTGCACGAGCCGGTTCTGTTTTCCGCTCATCCTTTCCTTCCGTCGCTCGACCCATTCCCGTGGGGGCCCCGCCCTTCTTCAGCTGAGGACAATCGGTCCTGATGTGATCCGGCGAACCGCACTGAAAGCAAGATCTCCTACTTGGGCAATCCCTCGACATGTGGCCCGGCCGTCCACATTGGAAGCACGTCATCGGTCCTGACTGGCAGTTTCCCCGGTGCACACGGTGGCATTTCCCGCATGGTCTAGTTCCCAAACCCTGATCTCCGCGATGCTCAAATCTTGGAGCCTTCCCCTTTCTCGGATCAAAGTGTGGTCCGTCCCACTTTCTTTTCTCACCCACCTTTTCTGACATCTGTCGGTTCTTCTCCCTCTCAATCATCTCAGCCGCATTGATGGACGCCTGAAACGTAGCTGGATCATTTCCCATCACGAATTCCCTAATACTCCCCTTCAGTCCCCAGATATATCTTTCCACCCGGTGGCTCTCAGTCGGCACATAGACTTCAGCAAATCTAGCCTTCTCAATGAAACGTGTAGTGTACTCCTGAACAGTCAAGTTCCCTTGCTCTAACTGTAGGAACTCCTCTTCCATCTTCTTGGTAGCAATGAGTGGCAGAACTGCGACTTGAATTTAGTCACAAATCCTTCCCAGGTCATAGATCTGACAGCCTCTGTCCCCTTACCACCGGTCTCCATGTTCCACCAGTGCAAGGCATCAGCCTTCATCATTGACCGAGCGAATACCACCTTATCTCCCTCAGCACATCAGCACGTCTTGAACACCAACTTGATCTCTTCGACCCATCTCATGGCAAGAACAGGGTGACGCTCCCCCTTATAGATAGGGGTTTGCAGGCAGCGAATGCCTTCTAGCTACACCCCTGGGCCTTAGGTAGACTAGCCGCAGGTGGTGTCTGCTGGGAGTGCCCCCCGACTACAGTTGCCAGAGGACTAGTCATCCCAGAGTCCTCCTGTTCACCCCCTGATCTGGACTTCTCTTGCTGCTCAAGCAAGGTTCGCAAGGCATCCTGGATTTTCCCCATCTCCGTCTGTAATGCCTCTCGGGTAACAAAGACAGACGGCTGACTGGCTGAACTCTCCTACTGGGAGGGTTCATGTACGACATGAACCTCCTCGCTGTGTACCTGACGGTTAACCCTTGGGCGCCGCTGAACCCTAGCAGCACCAGTCTCCGTCGCAGCCCTACTGGCCCTTCCCCTGCCCCGACCACGGCCTCGTCCTCCGGTCCTTCCCCTCGTTGCCGCTGTTGGTGGGGGTCGCGCAGGCTGAGCCTCTGGCTCCCTGTCAGCCTCCGGTATCACTCTGCTTCGCAAACTCTGCCCAGCCATTTGATACTGAAAAGACAACAAGACTTAGTTTATCCTAACAAGACTGGGTTCACAGGTTGTATGAACACTTACATGCATACATGATCTATGACTACACTAGCCAAGTGTAAGCACGCTCTCATAACACATGTCGGTCCTCATACTTCCATTATCCGACCACTTAACCTTAAGCATTCCTATGGTCTCCTAATATTTCAGTTGTGTCCCAATCCTAAAGTTTAAGACTAGGCCCGTCCGGTCGCCTAATTCACTTAAACTAAGGCACCGACACCAATTTGTAACGCCCTAAATTTAATATATATAAACAGCAGTAGTAAATGTAACGCCCAGTGATATAAATAGCGGAATTTAACACATTCAAGCAAATGTGAAGTTCATCAAGTCAATACAAAGCTTTTTCTTTAACAATAAAAGTAAGTACTAGTGTAATTATTCTTTCACAACTGAGATATCTACACTCTACGTGACCATCTACGTCGGGAGTCCGCTACTCTAGACAAGCACCTTATCCTTGCCCTTTCCACCATCCGCTCTAACTTTTCCTGAAAACGTTTAAAGTTTTGAAAACGTGGGTTAGACCATAAGGTCTAGTGAATTCCCTTAATTACACAGCTTATAAAACAAGTAAGGCCCGCTAGCCCAAAATCAACTTGGAAAACCAACAGTGGTGCATTGTGGACCTAGCAACCCGTCACCCCGTGACAATGGATCCCCCGGATCCCAGTATTCATGTTGTGGCAGGCCCCCCATGTCGATGCCTTTTAAGTGGGGACGAAACATATTCGTGCCCCGCACCACCCTCCCAAAGGGATGTACCATCCCTTGGTGCAGCTGGTCCACCATGCAACTCACTCACAGCAGATACAAATAACATAAGCATGCTTACAGTTATGCAATGTATAAACAGTTTTCAAAAGTGATTTCAAGATAACATTTCCAGTAACCAATTCATAATCATTTCATCTTTCGTAAAAAGTTGACAAGGGAACTCACCTGCCACTGACTCTCACCCAAAAGCCTAGACTGTCTTAAGCACCTACATTGATTCAACGTCTAATAAGATCCAAGTTCCTCTAAATCTTAAATCCTATAAGTCCTAACCAAACGGTCCCCAAAGACGCCCTATCCGAACGACCATCTTGGGTAACCCGAAACCAACCCAAAGACCGACCCGGTCGATGACCGAGTGGCCAAACAACAAAGGCCTAAAGGCCGATTAGGAGGTTTGGGCCAAAAGCCGATTGGGCCAAAGGCCGAATGGAAAAATAATCTATAGTCCAATTCGACTAATAGGCAAAAGCTGATAAGGGGTTTGGCCAAAGGCCGAATTGGGGAAGCAGGTCAAAGGCGGATTCGGACAACTCTCGGCCAAAAGGCCGATTCGGAGAACACCTTGGCCAAAAGGCCGATTCGGAGAACACCTCGGCCAAACGGCCGATTCGGAGAACACCTCGGCCAAAAGGCCGATTAGGCTAAAAGCCGATTCGGAAAATGGAAAGTCTAATTCAGAAAATCGGCAAAAGCCGATTCGGACTATTCGGCACAAAAAGCCGATTCGAGAAATAAATCGGCTTATCCAAAAGCCGAATCGGGAAAGTCTGGATCGGACAAGTCTGATTCGGGGTTTTCAGGTCTCGAGGAGATCGAGTCTGGGACCCCAAATCCCATCCTAAAACAGCTCTAAACAAGCAAGGATTAATCCCCAACGAGCATATTACTATTCCCAAAAAATTCTAGAATGGATTAGATCAATAGCTAACAAAATCGTACCTCAAAATGTGATGATAAGATACTGCGTATGAGACGATGATGATGAAAGCTACTGATGAAATGCTCTAAAAACACACACTAAAATCTTTTCCTGAAATGGCTAAAACCCTAGGATTAGCCCTTAAATACTCTGGACCTAAGGCCAAGCCCATAACCAAAAGTAGAGTAAGCCCAAGAGATTAAACTTTCAGAAATTGCCACAATTAGCCCTTCCTTACACACCAAATTCACAAAAGAAGGCAAAACTTAACATTAAGTTAACTTAACTAAATATTTCAGATCTTCTGGTTATTACATTAAATATCCATTTTGTACCAATTATTGATTTGTCTTAAGGTCGAGGTACTAGTCTTCAGACCTTTAAGCGCTCAAACTGATTGATCTCCTCTTGCATGGCTATAATCCAATCTGGATCTGCAAGAGCGTCCATTGCTTTCAATGGTAAACTTTGCTCAAGAATGATGCAAACAAGCACTCATTTGTAGTCGCCGATTCTTGTTTGTACCTGAGCATTCGGATCTCCAATAATTGGATGAAGTGGATGATCTCGTGTCCATTTTGTTGTACGAGGGAAAGGCCTGTACAATGTTAGATCATAACAAGAATCAACATATGAACCTGTAGAATCATCTTGTAAAGATTCAAAAGAAGGAACAATTTGTAAATCTTGATTATAATCATCAAATGTTGATTCCACTTGAATTGGAATCAGAATTGATGTATCTTCACCTGAAACAATTTCTGCCTCTTGAACTTGAGAACTGTCAACAACTGGGGATTGAACTTGGGTAATCTCTTGAATCTAGGAAATCTGATTGATTGATGTCTGAACTTCACTTTCTAGACTTGATGTATCTTCAAAGATATTTGAAGTCGACGGGCCATAAATTGAAATTGGTTCCTCAACATTCATTGTTGTATCCCTGTTGATAGAAGAAGAATTGTTATTATTTGCAGAAGAAGATGAGCCAAAATATTCATCTTAAAAATTCTCAAACAATAAATCCAAATCTGAAATATTGAATTTAGACGTTGAAGCTCCATCCTTTTGTACTTCTTGAGTAACATGATCTGAATTAACCAATTTAACTGCTAAAACACCAGTTAAACTGAGTTCTGAACTGTCATGTTCAGAAGCCATTTCTGTTTTCTCATCAAATTTAACATTCGCACTCATATTCACAATCTTTGTACGCTTGTTGTACACACGATATGCAACCGAGTTCTTTGAATATCCAATGAAAACATCTTCATCCGCTTTCGCCTTGAGCTTGTCTCTATCCTCTCTATCATTTAGAATAAAACACCTGCAACCAAAAAAATTAAAGTACTGGATATTAGCTACTCGTTTATTAATAAGCTCATATGGTGTTTTACCAAACCTGCTGTTCACAATTGAACGATTTCGAGTATAACATGTCGTTTCAACCGCTTCAGCCCACAATAACATTGGTAACTTGGAATAAGCAAGCATCGTTCTAGCTGCTTCTACCAACATTCTATTTCGATGTTCAACTACACCATTTTGTTGTGGTGTACGAACTGCGGTGAATGTATGTTTTATACCTACCGACTCTAAGTAAGCACCAAGAAATTTGTTCTTAAATTCAGTTCCATTATTAGAACGAACTTTTTGAACCTGTAACTGAAAATTCACTTAAGCTTCTTTCAGAACAGAAATGATAACCTCGTGTGCTTCATCCTTAGACCGTAAACCATAACGAGAACATACTTTTTGCCCTTTATACTTTGAACGCGCATCGGGCCATACAAATCCATGTGTATCAACTGTAACGGCTTTTTCATTCCATGCTCAAGCTTTGATTTGTGTGAAGCTCTTTTCATCTTCCCTAACTCACAAGTTGCACAAAGATGCTCCTTACGGAATATTAACTCAGGAATACCACTTACTAAGTTTCCTGTCTCCAACTTATTTAAACCTTTGAAATTCAGATGTGACAACCGCCTATGCCACAACATACTTTGTTGATTAGAAGCTTTTGACAGCAAGCAAAGGGTATTCTTAGCTTTGACATCTTTCAAATCTATCATGTACAAGTTCCTCCTTCTAGATCCAACAAGCAACTCCTTACCTAACTCAGTTCTAATTACACATCTGTTCTTCTCAAAACTCACTTCTAGATCTTTATCACATAATTGACCTATGCTAAACATATTATGTCATGTCCGCTAAACCAACGACACCTTCTTAATCATGAAATTGTCTTGAATCACATCTTCGTAACCTAGAATCGGAGCAAACTGCTCGTTACCAAACTTGACTGAGCCACGAAACTTTTCTTTGAAATTATGCAGAATCTATTTATTTCCCGTCATGTGTTTCGAACAACCAGAATCAAGATACCACACATGACGATTCTGCAAGAACAACTACTTCACTTTAGGTACCCAACTCATTTTGGGTTCTAGCGGGTTAGATGGCATGTGTGCAATTGAAATCCAAGGTCTTTTCTTATACAAATATGGATTATAATCATGAAAAGCTTTATTGTTTACAAAATCATGCATGCCACAATTAGAACAACAAAATTTATCAACACGCATACCGACAAATTGCTTTATTGAATATTTTCATAAAAAATTGACACGATTATTATGAGAAAAACCAAACTTGTCTACTACATCATGATGAACATTGCTATTACTAACACTAGATTCAGGACTACATGACTTTGTGAACTCCTTCCTCCAAACTTGATTTGCTTTTCCTCTTTGAAAATTATCTGAAAAATCAGAGGCACTTGAATTAGTAAAAGAAGAATAATAAGCATTCTTTTGTTGAACATTCACTTCTTTCTTGAATTTTGTGGATATTGAATGAATTTGTCTTTTGTTCTGTTAGTATCCTCAGAAATTTTCTTTTGTTTGGGCTTTGAAATAGATGATGAAGTTTGACCTTCATGCAATTCCAATTTATTATTTGAAACAATCTTTTCTTTTTCTTTTTACAAATTGAGAAATACCAGAAGAATCAAACTTTTGATTTTCCATCACCATAGAATTCATTGTTGTAATAACTGTTGGCAAGTAATATTCTTATAAATAAATTGCTTTAAAAGTTTAGGGGTTTGTTATGTTTTTGTCAAAGTTAAGGGTTTGAAAGTGAAAAAGGTGACCGTATATATACATGAGTCATCCTTGTTTGGCTTAGTCATTCTCCAGATTCTGTTTCTTCTTCCAAGTTGGTGAGAGTTTGGTTCTTTATAGAGAAATTGCAGAAGACGGAAAAAGAAGTTAAAGAATTCAAAAGCTTTATTACGGAACTTTCATCTTTTGAATATTAAGGTATTATTTTCTTATATTCTTCAAATAAGAGTTCCTTTAAATAAAATAGGATTTGTTTTACCTTAAAATTTGAACTTTTAGTTGAAGAAGTGTTTGGCAAGAACTTAAAAGAAGAATCGATGGCTTTGGTTTTGATTTTAGGTGGTATAAAACTATTTTGTTTTAAGCTTAAATTTGAAGATTGTTTATGAATTTAAGTCTTTGATAACTAATACAAATTTGATTCATGCAGTATTAATCTTGGTGTTATTAAAAGATTTTCCAAGCTTTCTTTTTAAATATTTATAAGTTTTAGTGTGTTTTTATTTTATTTTATTTTTATTTAGTTCATTTCGACGTCTTTAAGAGAAGCGGTTAGGTATTTTAGAGAATGTTTAGAGTTTTGGTAAGGTTTATTTGTTTAGTTTTCAATCAATGTTTATAATTCAGATTCGCGGTCGGGTTCAATTACTCGTATCAGTTAAAGTTTATTTCATCGTATATCGCTGTTGGGGTGAGTTTTCTTTTAACCGTTTTTGAACTGAAATGCATATATTATTGAATGGTTTGCGATTGATAATCGTGTTTATGATATTTTATTACATGTGATTTTTATAATTGCATGAAATGTGGTTATTGATTTGTGGGTTAAAGAGACTTACAAAACAGAAGCTCGTGTACGTGTGAGACTGTAACGGTCCGTGCAGAGGGGTTATATATGGACGTTTTTGGCCCACAAATATGTTTCGTGTGGTGAGCCACTGCCGATAGTGATTGCGGTCTTATCGGAGTGCGCGTGTTTATACTCACGGATATGTTCCGTGTAGTGAGCCACCACTAGTATTGGTTGCAGTCTTACCAGGGTATGCGTTGTTTTGGAAAAGCGACTGTAAGGACCCAGAATTTTAATTGAGTAGTTAAATTATTCAATGATAAGTTTTGTTAACATATATGAACTTGGTGTAAGTTAAGGGACTAATTAGTCATTTTTTTTGAAAGTCTATTACATTTGGGCCTTACCATTTTGGAATGGGGCTGACCTAAGCCCATGGTATATAAATGCACAAATCCCTAGGTTTTTACCATTTCTAGAAATCATCCGTGTGTTGTGCGCGTGTCTCTGAGCGGTTGCCATCACCATCGTCATCACCATCGTCATCACCTTCTTCATCATCAGCACCCTTGTGGTAAGATAATTTGATTCTTAATTCCCTTTTAATTTCTTTTTTGAGGTTCATGGTCTTAATTTTTTTAGGTTCTGAGTGATTGGGGTTGTTTTTGTGTCTCAGAACTCGATCTCCTCGAGTTTCTGGGTTTCCCGAATTGTGCTGTGTTGATTTCCCGACCCGGGAATTATTTCCATGTCACTTTCCCAAATCGGGAATCACCCCCATGTTGATTTCCCGTATCGGGAATTGCTTAGGTGTTTCCAAATCACTTTCCCGAATCGGGAATTTCTCACATGTTGAATTCCCGTATCGGGAATTGCTCAAATGCTTCTAGTTGGTTTCCCCACTTTCCCGAATCAGGAATTCCTTACATGTGGGTTTCCCGTATCGGGAATTGCCCAATTGTTCCAAGTCATTTTCCCCGAATCGGGAATTTTTCCCATGACAGTTTCCCGTATCGGGAATTTGCTCAATAAGTTTCATGTTACTTTCCCGAATCGGGAATCGGACTCACTTTGATTTCCCGAATCAGGAATCATTCTCAACGTTATACCGAATCGGGAATTATTCCCATAATTAATATCCCGTATCGGGATTTCCAATAGTTCCCGAATCGGGAATTTTGCCGCCAAGTGACTTCTCGTATTGGGATTCTCCTCTTGCCCATATCAGGATTTGTGTCATTTCCGTATCGGTATTTCAGCTTAATTCCCATATCGGGATTTCATCCAATGGGTTTCCCGAATCGGGATTTACCCCGTAGAGTTTCCCGTATCGGGAATTTACTGAGGTAAGTTTCCCGTATCAGGAATTGGCAGTTTAGGTTGTTCACTTGTCAGCATTAGTCCCTGATGTCTGTAGTCTCGGGGTTGGTTAACTTTGACCCCTGTAGTATAGGTTTGGTAGCACCGGTCATGTTTGGGTTCTTTGGGGTTTCCCGTTATAGGGTTGTATTCTGGATAAGGGATAAGATAAGTGCATTAAAACTTTAAGAGTTGTTATAGATCCGTTAGGAGAAAGATCGGTGGAACCAGTAGTGAGATTCAGTGACTAGGCACAGGTGAGTTTCCTTGCCAACTTGCTCCCAATGATNAAAACTGTTTTGAGCAAGTGTTAACTGTTTTCTGAACTGTTTTATTTACTGAAAAGTTACCTGTTGGAAATATGTGGTTGATAAGTATATATATGAGCATGCTTATATTGTTATATGGTTGGATTTCGGTGAGGGTATCGTGGGCAAGGGGTACCGAGGGACCGTACATCCCTCGNGGGCACGAATCTGATTCGTCACCTCTTAATTGTGCATCCGGGGGATCCGGCCACTAGGGTTACTACTAAGGCCTGGGAGGTCTGGGGTAGCCCGGTTACTCACGGGGTGACACGCCATCGGATGGCGATTTTGCCTTGTCCTTTCAGGTGCAGGTAGAGCAAGCAGGAAAGGCAAGGAGACTGTTTAGATTAGTTAGAGGATTGTTTCAGATAGTAAGACATTAAAACAATTACGTTTCTTATAGAATCTCAGGTGTGGAGGGATGTTCCACTAGCATACCCATTTGGCACTTTAATTAATTACTAAATTTTCGCTGCGTAGATCATTGGGATTTATAATATATGCATGTTTGTTATGTTGGGGATTTTTGGGCCGTTACAGCGACTGTTGTGGTTAGTTTCCTTGAGAGGATTGTAGTGCTTGCGGGCCTACGGAAATGATTATCTGATTTAAAGATTTTTAATTTAACTGGTTTGTTGTGGTTAGTTTCCTGGGAAGAGTGTTAAATCAGTTTGCTTATTTCATCAATAACTGATTTGCTATTATATTATCTAGTTTTCTTAAGATTGTGAAACTGAAAAGGATTTCCTCACTAGACCGTTTGGTCTAACACTCATTTTCGTTTTGAAATGTGCATTTCAGGGCAAGTTCGTATAGTGGATAAAGAAAAGGGAAAGATGTGATCGAATTTGTTATATGTCTATCTGACGTTTATCTTATGGGATTCTGACTTCTTTTGATACTTTTTGGTATATGAATTTTTGTAAGAGAATGCTATTTTAGCAAAAGTTAGTAGTGACTTTTGATGTATTTGTGTTGAGTCTAAGATTACCACTGCTGAAGAATGAAGTCAGTCAGTTACCACTGCTAGTTG
>LUCG01045384.1:0-10693 GCA_001633085.1 Carthamus tinctorius | reverse complement strand
AATTTACCATTCCAATTCCATCAGATTCCGGCGGAATCCAGCGAACCAAACGCCCCCTAACTGTTGATCAAAAGCGTTACATAGGAAAATTTTCCAAATGTATCATGGAAACAGAACGCTAAATAAACAAAAACAAATGAATCTCAATGAAATAGAAAAAAAATAACAACGACGAATCTTAAGGGAAAGCTAGATGAGCTTCTTCCTCTCGAAAAACGTCTTCAAATGCCAGATCTGCATAGCGGCCACCGCTAAGCAAACGACGAGTGAGAAGAAACTAAATGTAGCCATCTTCGAATTGGTTGATCTAATTAGGACTTGCATTGATTCCTCCCTACAAAAAAATGGAAGCTTCATTTGACCTTCAATATCAGAAGAATTCACGGTTGCTAAGTCGTATGCATTGTTGGATTAGTGTATGCTTACCTCTCGCGAAGATAATACATCTCATCGTGAATGGAGGCGATGGTATCAAACAATTTCTTCAAGTCAATTTCCATCATCTATCGAAAGAAATGGTTTCTTAAGAAAGATTCAAAGGGGTTCCACATATAGTAACATGGTATTAGAGCTCGCGCCTAGCATCACCTAGGGACTCACCACATCTTCATGGGATTTGCTATCATATTACTTCATTACCATCTGTAATCATAGATATCTAAATCGAACATACCTTAAAGCATCCCCGGTGCTAGGAACAAGCATACGAGTCTAGAGGAAAGTTCAGTTAGAACCATAAATATTTTGAGAACTGCGAACTAACTATTTCATGTACTATTAATGATAAAAGAAACCATGAATGGTCATGAAGAATTCAAGATCATGCATTTTCGTTATTCATGATATCATGTAGGGGGTTACTAGAAAAAATGTAAGAAAATTTATGATTTCAAGGTTGAGAATTGAGAAACCCTTTTAGGTATATACGTCTTTTAATAGATAGTCATCCAAAAATAGTTGTAAGAAATGGTTGAAAAGCATGACTGACCTAAACAATGTAACTATGTTTATATCTATACAAACAAATAGAGGAAGTCCTTGTTTTGTTTTGCTTTTTGTGAAAATATTGATACTTTGAGACACGGGAGAAAGCAGATACATACAAAATCTGGGAATATTATTGGGGGAGAAGGGGTTCAACCGATTACACTTTAAAAACTAGACCTTAAAATTAATACATAATAAAAAAGAAATAAGGGTTGGGGGTGCCAATGCACCTTCTGGTGCTAAGGTGTCTCCCTTTTCATCACGAATATTTATCGTGGCATTCATAATAAGTAGCATGAATAGCTGGTTTCTTAATTTTCAAAATACTTAAAGGTTCTCCTTTGAACATGAACTTACAGTCTATAAGCACAAGTAAGGTAAGGTTGGCAAAGCAAAACTGACCTCAAGTTGTCCTCTTTTAGCTACTTTGGACCAGTCCTTTGCAGCCAAACCCGATCTCCAGTCAAACTCAACGGTCATTGTTGTTGGCGGATTTTGTTTAGCAACCCAGAAACAGGCCATATAATCTCCATCCTCATGTGCAGTAAATGCAAAATTACCAACATCCTTTTGCTCTGCGTAGTGACAGTTGTTCCCGAGTGGTGACGTTATCTGCATAAACGGCACATAACAGAAAAAGTCAACTTCTGTCAAACTCAACAACCTTTTGCATTAAACATAGATGAAAAATGATACCACTCTCATGTGTCATTGAAGACAGATGAAGATGAAGAATAATATCAATCTGTACCCGTCTAGCGCCCTCTCGTGTCACACTGGGACGATATGTGAACATTTAGCCTACGTTGGAGTGGAAGTGTTGGAGTTTGACATATCCTCAATATATATTGGAACCTCACTTCTCTCTTTAAGGTGCGTTTGGTATCAGAATCAGGACAAAACAAATGTTAAAATATGAACAATTTACCCCTAATGAGTTATTTATGTATTTTGATTAATTATGCAATTGACTAACTTATAATAAAATAAACTGTTTTTACAACAAAATATAACAATAATTTTTTTTGTCAAGACTGATTAAAATGACACCAAAATAAAAGGTTTATATAGTTTCCAATTTTTATTTTATATATTATTTTTATATTATTAACATTTAATAAATTAAACAAATCAATCAAAATATAGAAATTGTATAGAAGTAATATTTTTAGGACAATAAAATGAAAGTTTAAATAGCATAAAATACGATAAAGAAAATTCTAAAGAATAAAGAAAATGTAAAGAGAAAGAAGTATTTGATGTTTTACAAGAGAATTAGGTTTTATTTTGAGGTCGTCATATTGGTGAAACATAAGTTTGTTCGACTCCACCTTGTTTCATGCGGTAACGGTGGAACGCAGCAGCTCCACCAGTCCAGTGTATCAACTGCACCCTTAGGGCAGTTTTGGAAAGCAATCTAATAGGGTTCCACGTATTCATATGGTATCCGAACTAAGGTTTAGTACTTTAGGGAGTAGGGACTCAACACTCTGTCGCACATATTCATATGTTCCACATCCAAGCCACATATCCTCTTATGGTTTCTGAGGCAACATCATTTGATGCCAAACAACTCGATTTGGATAAAATATAAAAACCATGGGGTTAAACCGTCCAAATTGGACCACAACCATGCCTATCACATCGGCTAGACTTAGACGTTTTCTCATCTATATCTATATGTTGGAACGCCATTCTCCTCAGAGGACTAACCTAATGGGATCTATATATTTTAACACAGCAATAGCCACACATAGGCCATATAACAAGTTCTTGAACAGTCCCCTTGAGTACACATCTCAAAGACAGTTTGCAGCCTTAAGGCATTGTTTGGTAAAAAATAAGCTTAGCTTATAAGCTAATACATGTTTAGATGGACCATAAGCTAGCCTTCTGAAACGCTAAGGAGAGTAGCATTTGGTGACTTATGAGACTTTTTATTCTTTCTTATTCCAAATATACCATCGCTATTTTGTACGCTACCAATTTTAAACATGTCCTTTTTTTGTTATTTTACGGTCCTAAGCTACCTTATCAGCCAGTTTTTGCCAAACGATCATGCTACCTTACCAATCATCAGCTAGCTTATTAGTCATAAGCTACCTTATCGGCTAGTTTACCAAACATAGCCTAAATCTACACTAATGTGGTGGATTAGATTTTAGATCATTAGGGTTCTTTAACCTAGAAGCTTAGGAAGTTAGTAAACAGAGCATGTGAATATCCCAAAACTAAAAAAAAAGAATACATTTCTAATTCAAGAGATCTCCTCAAAATTCAAAAGGAAGCATTGAATATATCCCTAAAATTCACCAACTACAACACAAGGGGAGTGTCTGGATGTGCCAATAACTTCCAAATAATCACTCCATTCCAACTAATTTCATCTTAATTTTTGATTTTGATCATAACAACCACTTCCAAGAAAAGGCCCTAAATCAATGCAATTTATGCAAATTACCTAATCAATCTGCGATTCATTTTGCAATATCGGAAATTAGCTAGGGAGTGTGTTGGGAGGCTGACCCTGACGGTGATGCGATGGCTATCAGGCATTGGATAGTCTTCATTAGGGTTGATGACGCTGTACTTTCCAACAGATAGCGAATTCGATTGTATGTCCTCCGTTATGCATTTCGTGGCCCCTGTTTTGATGTCGAACCGCATTCCCTCCACCAACGGTGTAGGAATTGAAGCTAGTATCACAACAACGATCGCCAATTCGCTTATCGATCTCCACATTTTTTCGAATTTGGGGGAAAAAATCGTAAGAAGAAGAAACCCTAGAAATTGTGCAAAATTGTGGAGTGAACCCTGATCGGAGCTCTCTCTCTCCCTCTCTCTGCAAACACGGATGAGTTGGTTATTACTGTTTTCATGCTCTCTTAACCGAATACTTTGGACGGCGTCGTTTTGATGGTAATTTAAGGATGATCAAAATGGTACAAGTGAACAATGCATGTGTGAGATAATATATTATATATGTATGGATTTGCATGGAAATTGTACAAGTAGCTAATGCATGTATGAAATAATCCTCATTGTATTGATATAAAGTAAAGATGCACCACGACAACAACAAAAGGGCTGGCGTTCGGTCTGAGCCACGCTTGAAAATTTTCGGGACCTAGAGTCTGAAGCCATGTTCGGGCCATAGTCTTGAAACTCAATCATGCCGAAAATTGGGGACATACATGGCCTGTGGTTGAGCCCAAAAGAGTCCATAAACGTTGGTTTGAAAAGCACGATCCCCTTTTTGCTCGCTGGAAATGGGTTTGGAGGTTTGGGCCTAGGTAGAAAAACTATAGGTCGTGTGCATCTCTAATGTGAAGTATGAACCATCAAAGTTACACATAAACAGTGTTACAACGATGTTTGGACTGAACGAAATACCTTACAATTAAAAGCGTACATATAACTAATTCCACTTTCATTATTTAACTTGGATTTGAAAAAAAGTTGATTTATTTATACTGATGTAAAACATAACCGTATTGAGAATTACCGACCATTACCAAAAGGTTATTGCCTCAACAGTATCCGAGCTATCAGGTAAACACTAACGTGAGTATAGACGTGTAGGTCAATAACACAGTGTAGGTTTACGGAAGGATCGACAAGCATCTAAACCCTTTTAATAGGCGAGAATTACAAACGTAAAACTCAAAACAAGAGAATAATCTTTAAAAAGATGAACTTTTATTGAATAATTGTAACATCTCATATCCTAAAACTTGAACTTAACAAAAAGTAACCTCGAATAGCGGAAGCTCCGTTAATATATAAACATTTCGACAAAAACTTTCGAATGTCATTAAATAAAAGGAAATAACATAAAGTTTCACAATTTTAACCCATCTAGTTTGCAAACCCAAGTTTGAGTAAAATGTGTATAAGTACTACCAAGAATAGTATTATCCCAAAACATAAAGTATGTCCCAAATCTCAAATCAAAACACAAGGTTGCTGAGCTGCTTAACCCTCCGGAGCTTCAAGTAGGTGATTTTCCTTTATTGCTAGAAGAAGTACCTGCCACTAAAAACATTAAACAACATGGGGTAAGTTTTAAGCTTAGTGAGCACACACCTATAACCCTATACAATCATGCATACGTAACCATAAAACACATAGCAATTACTGAGCATGCATCATACCCATTTCCTTACGGCTCAATACCATCAAGGAAAAACGAAATGACACTGGTACCAGGACTCTTAATCCGTAATTAGTCCCCAAGAGGTGTTACCACCATCATGGGTCCTATCATATCCTCTTAGATGCTAGAATCACACATATCCACACATGCATTAATAATCATACATACATAAACCATATAAAGCACATGTTGGATACTCACCTGTCTATGATGCTACCGATACAAACACTTGAACAATTCACACGTAATCAACTCTGAACACCTATAAAACATACATACATACAACATAAGGGCATTAATCCTCCTAATAACTTTAGAAGGACCCTAGAATGACCCTATAATGACATCCTATACCTTAGATCAAACTATCGATGAATAAAAGTCACAAAACAGTGTTCAGGGGCTCCGTGCGGATGGTGGTGTGGCCTGATCCGCGCCGAGACTCGCGCCGACAATGGCGGACAGAAGTCCGCATGGTTGGTGGTGTGGGTCCATCTGCGCGGTCATCCGCGCCAAACCCTGGTTCATCTTCCCAACACGATTTTTCTCAAAAATCATGGGTTTCCCCTTCCAAACTCAAATTTCAGTGTTTTTGATCTATCAAATCAGTAATTAACAACCCACAAACGTTTTACAAACATCCAAACACTAAAACGTTACACAATTGCATCAAATGATGATTAATTGATCAACCATTCAAACAACCTAACCATAACTCCCAATCTAGACTTAATCTAAACGAAAAGTCTGATAAAACACATACCTTGAGCATGAAATTCAATCAAGAACTTGACTCCGATGTGAAAGCCTCCAACACTTTGATTTTACACAAGAAATTTCGTCTCCTTCCTCTTGCTCACCCAAAATCGCCAAAAACCGCATTCTCTTGTGCTCTAGAAATCGTTCAAGGCAAAAGAAAGGAATTGAGGCTTCTATCCTTCTTATATACCTGCTGTAAAGACCCTTGAACTATAGAGTTATACAATTCAGCCCCTAAGTCCTGAAATTTTACATGAACAACCCAAAAGTTAACTTAACTTCAACGAAATTGGTTATTTACATAACTTTTGAAATTTGGGGTGTTATAATAATAAATTGAATTACAATTAGAAGCAATAAACCTATTTATAATCTAAACTGGAAACGATAACTATAACAACTAGATATAATTCTAAATTAACTAGGAAACTAAATAATAATCTTAAACTAGGAAAAGATAATTATTAAAATAACTAAATCCTATTTGAACTAAGGGGCCGTTTACTTGACGCTTCCCCGGTAAGTGCTTACCGGGTCAATTTACCTTACGGTATGAACATGACAAGGAGTAGAAGCTTACCCGGTAAGAGTGATGCCATGTCCCGGTAAGAGCAATGATATGAACCGAGAATCTTACCTGGTAAGTCNTTACGACACCGTTTTGAGAGACTAAAATTTTGTCCGATATGGTAGGTGATAGTGTTCAATTTTACCGGTAAGCACTTACTGGGTAAGTGTTTAAGTAAACGGCCCCTATAATTAGGGAAGGAAATAAATAACAAATAAACAAACATGGAATAGAAACCCCTAAAATTATGTCAACAATGAAGTCTTGGTTTTGTAGGAATGATTTGCATATGTAGCACCATGGATGGAAAGTGTACTCGGCGGGTTTCAAGCAAGTGGAGTCGCATGGGATAAAAACTCAAATAGAAACTTGTCCTTCGATCTCCAATAATGGAACAAACACATAAACGCAGTCTGTATAGGATAACTGATAACGTACGCGAGATAAATGACGTAAACAACGACTTCTCATCTTGTGAGGTAGGATTTCGTGCTTCTTCCGGGATCGTTTTCTTCGTTTCCAAAGATCTTTAAAAATCCTTGTAAACGCTTGAAACCTCCCTATATCAGTCAAAGGTTAATCCCTCAACAACGATGAGGACCGTGCCAGAACATTTGCTGTATATAATTACTATGTTAAGAAATAATGAATGCTGTAAATCGTAAGATTCATCATCGAAATTTTTAAAACCCGAACTGATCCAACGAACTAATCTAAATTATATTCTACAACATTTTAGAGATATATAAATGAATTTTTTTCATCCTTGACTTAGGTGGTATATTTATAGAATTAATATGAAAAAAGAATTGCAAATATGGGTCATGTAGGGAAGTCTGAAGATTTTTGGTGGCTAAATTTGTACAAAAGAAAGTTAAGGGGTTGCAACTCATTACTCACATTCCTGAATTTTGGATGTTTTAGAAGTAATGGTTGCCTTGTTGATGGTTATAAACCACAAGTATATGTGAAACTTCGAAAAATATAAGTACCTTTTTCTAGTTATTTCGTTTTAAGTAGAAAACTATTTTTTTAGATTTTTCATTTAATTTGGTCTTCATGTAGTATTTACATAGTTGGTGTAACACCTTATTTTCTAAATCATAATTGCATTTAATAACTGATGTCATAATTTAAACAATTCAAAATTTGTTTTAAGAACATTCGAAAACCAAATGTATAATTGAAAATCACTGTCGAAATCGTTTATCCAAAAATACGGCTAAGATAAAATAAGTTTAGTCGCGGAAGCTATCCGGAGTCAAGCTAGGGTCTTCCCTTTATTGATACCTTAACCGTTACCTAAAAAAGGGAAAACAATAACGGGTAAGCGAAACGCTTAGTGAACACACACTATTTATACAATATATTATATACCACATATCTGCACATAAATTGCCTCCCAACTCATTAGGGCACATCCCTCTTCAACTCATTAGGGCATGAGGCTGTCTTTCCTTGTCTCCGCAGAAGCAAAGCTGTCATTACATACACACATGCAAGCGTGCCATGTAAAATACAGGTAGTGTAACCCACCTTGAATGCAAACAATCAATAAACCAAGAATAACTGCAAAGATGTGGGATCCTAATTCGGTCATGCTAACTGAACACCTGAATCACAAAATATGATAAGGGAATTAGGCACCCTTAATCATCTCTATAATCCTAAGACATTCCCTTCCTATGAACTCCTAGTCTAGTCTTGGCATAAACAGGAGGCTTCGCGCCGCAAAGCACCACCCTTGCGTCGCGAGGAACGCTCTGTACAACATCCTGAAATTCAATGGAACCCTGCGCCACAAAATTCTAGGCTCGCGCGGCGAACATCGGTCTGTCATACCCTAGATCGAACCTCAAAACCCATTTTCTCATCCTAACCTCTCCAAACCCGATTTTTCACCCCAAAACCTTACGAAATACTGATATAATCGATAGTCATATACCAATAAACCAAACCTATGCACTAGCATGACCCTTATGATAATTAATCTAGGAAGGAGATATTTATCTTGTGAAATCTGGATATCCGATAAGATTCGTTAACAATAAATCTGCTTAACCCGTTTACTGCTACTAGTATTATCTTTGACTTCCCGGAAACTTGCAAAGATGATGCATGAAAGAGAGAGAGAGATGGTAAGGGGAGAGGGCGAGGGAATTACGGTTTTCTCTAATATGATTTGTGAATAATGAGGATTGGGGGAGGGGGGGTTAAAGGGTTATATACATGGGTTTCCACCTTTAAGCCCACTACCTAAGACTTTGGCCATCTCTCCAATGGCCCACATCCTACAACAACTAATTATAGCCAAAAATTAAAATTAAATCCTCAATTATTTCATAAATAAATAACTAATAAAATTTTGGGGCGTTATTGGACTCGACTAGACAGTACAAGACAATACTGGGCAAAACTGAACGGGACAAGACAAGTTGACTATCTTGTGCTTGATACAAGTAGGTCTGCACTAGACCCTTTGCCCCTAAAAATTGCTTGATAATCTTTCATATTATGATATAAAGGACACAAATCACGTTAAATATTCAAATAATTAAGCTTATAAACATGTTTACACAAATTTTAATATACATAATTATATACTTATATACTCGTAGCTAATTTGAAGTTATAGTAGTTTGACAAAACCCAGTTTGTAAGAAAGAAAAACAATGGTTTATTCCGATTTGGAATATCCTTATGAACTTGGGGAGTCGTAGTGAAGGTTGTTCACATAAATTTCATCAAAATATAAAAATTCTATAAGAATAATATTTTAAAGAAAGTAAAGTGAAAGTTTAATGAGTATAAAATACGACACATAAAATTTACAATGAATAAAGTATAAACCCCAAGACTGGCCCTGAGGATGGAACGGACCGTTTATATAAATTATAGGCCGGTCTTGGGGTTTTGATGTCATGTGCGGAAAGGCTAAAAAATGCCCTCACATTATTTCTTTATCAAACACAACATATTATCTTTAAGCGGTTTGGAAGATCATTGAGCTGAGTCTGCTCACTTTCATGTTGATTCTTATTAAATATAATAAAATAATACAACTAAAATAAAAAATAAACAAAACTCTGAATAACATAACATAACACCACCTAAAAAGATGCATTTATGCATTTCTTGAAACAAAAATAACGATTATATATATATATATATCATATTTGTGTTCACTTCAACCTGTAGAATTTGAAAGAAAAGAAAATAAATAAAATTAATTTTATCTAAAATAATAAAGTTACATTAAATTACGTTAATGTCACACAAGTTGAAAATAATATGAGAAAATCATTTGTACATTCAGTACGTGTACAAAATTACAAAAGTACATGTACAAAAGTACAAAAGTAAAGGTACAAAAGTACAAAGGTATATGTACATAGCAAAACAATCTCAATCTATGAACCAAAAGTCAAAAATTAAGCTACATATCATCATACATCGTTAACCAAAGCAATTGCAAATTAAAAAACAACAAAGATCAAAGTATGCTAATATTTACAATACAAGTACCAAATTCATTAATTTTTGTTCACCAAATTCAAGAACCAAACTCGTTAATTTGAATTTCTTACCGGAAAATCAAGAAAGAGCGTCTCTTCATGGAATTCCATAAAGATCTTTTGAAAACCAAAAACCTATTAGGTATGAACGCTACCCAGTTCGTTGATGAATAATTAATTTCTTTTATTGAAATCTCTGTTAATTTATTTTTTATTACCGTACGTACGTAGAAAAAATGAATAATCCTCGTCTTCCTCGTCGTGCGTGCACGTATTATCGTCGGAGATGTCAACACAATTTCGAGCATTCTTCCCCACTTCCAAACCTAGACGGAAGAGCCAATTTTCGAATGTTGGCCCAAATTTATTTGAGGGAATACCTTAGAGCTAAGGTAGCTGTTAACCCACTTGCCAAGAGAGAAGAGAGGATGAATATCTCATCCTTGAAGCACTTATTCGCACTGATAACCCTCGAAGGGGTGTCATGCAAACTATCAGCGACTTGTATGATCAGCTTGACCAGGTGTATGATCGATCAGCTTCACGATGTGCATGAACAACTTATAGGGAACGACGTCGTCACAACAACCGGTGAATGTCGAATTGGTTACTAACGAAACAGTTAGAAATCAGTTTTTTTATTTTCCATTACAATATAATATGATATAATTAAAACAACACACACACATACACACACACACACATATA
>LUCG01045352.1:0-16295 GCA_001633085.1 Carthamus tinctorius | reverse complement strand
CCCCCCGGTACCGCTCCCATGACACCTTGGGGTGTAAACCGCCTGTTTCAGGGGCATGTATGTAATGTCACTTACTCTGCAAGGATGCCCATCTCCTTACCTTCTAGGCTAAAGCCGTTGTTGCTGCCACCACCAATTCCACTGCCATGAATTAATATTTTCGTTATATAGTATTTCTATTATGTGAACCAAATTCCCCTAAAAATTTTGTAACTGTAACAAGACATGGAAGAAAACCATTTAAAAAAATATCTAAAGCAGACAGTAAATGTCAAACTATTCATTTACATAAACTAAGTGCTAATCTAAACAAATTAAGATAAATATAACACACAAAAATGGGCACTAGAAAACTATGAATAACTTCTACACATGTCTCCGGGGTTGAACCATCGGGTTTTGACCATTTTTACAGTAACACAACTTTGCTGTAATCTTGTTTACACAATGCTAATTGACGGGTTATTTGTGAATTTCATGTACAGGCATTTTGACTATCTCTTCTATTGTGATTTCGAAGCATCAATGGCTGACCACAATGCCCAAAATGCTCTAAAGCATTTAAAGGTGATATTAGTTGAAAATGGTTTGCTACGTAACATTTTCTGTTTACTGTACCCATTGCTTGTTTACACACACTCTCAACCGTAGCTCGCTCTTTTGTTTCTTTTGGTTTTTGCTTTGCAGACCGTGGGTCTGATCTCTAGATCCTACCTAGTTGTTCAATTTATTGGGTTTGTTTCGGTTTATTAGCTGACCCTGCTTAAACAGCTAGCCCTGATTCTATCTTCTTGCAGGAGTTTGCAACATTTTTGAGAGTTTTGGGGAGCTACCCAATGGACATCAATTGACGGTTTTGACCGAAATTGGTTGGGTTTCAAATTGTTGTTTTCTTCTTAGGGACGTGCCGAATGGGCATCAATCGACGTCAGATGATTGTCATTCATATACATTGTTCAACAGATCCAATCAACTGCTGAGGTCGAAGATTTAAATCCATGTTCTTCAAGATCCAAAATGAAAAAAGGTAGATTATGCATAGCTATGATGGTACATATTTTAGAAGATTTCAACTTCACATCATGTATAGTTTTGGCAATAAATTTGTATATCTTGGGTCTTGAGAAGGGTTTTGTTCTATAAATTGAATTGAATTTCAAGTCTTCATTCTTTTCCAAAAGAAATTTCAAGTCTTCATTTTGCATAGATTGAAGTAGAAATTTGGGCAAAGTAAACTTTCATTTTGGCTATGTGGTTTAATGGTTTTAATCAGAGCGCTGGATTCGATCAATATGCTATTCGATTGTGTACTTTTTGAAGGTGGCAAGTGTTATCAAGTTAGAATTACTTTAAGTGATCACGAAATCCGTAGCTGAAGAGGAATAACATCCATCGAATATAGAGGGTTAGGGGTTGTTTGCTAAATGGTTACCCGGTAAGTGCTTGTCAATATGATTTACCTCATTGATTGAGCATGAAAGAACTGAAAAACTTACCTGGTAAGAGACAAGGTAAGGATCGAGTCTTATCCGGTAAGTTTGGGAAATGACTCTTACCTAATAAGCACTTATTGAGTTTAAGATGCTTGGTAACAATCCATTTTCATGACCAATGATGTTAAGGTAAACGAAAGTGCATCTCTTGCTGATAAGTGCTTACCTAGTAAGAATACGGTAAACGACCCATTAGGGAGTCTTGAACTTAAGAAGTCATAGTGGGAAACCTAGTTTCTTATCTTGGCTCAGCCCATCACAAAACTCGGACTACGGTCAAGAAGGTTGTGATTGAGATATAAACGAATTAGAACTAAAGAACTCTGCTCTCTAGTCGCTCGGGGCAATGCCACGGGTCATCATCCTCGTGTAATCAAGGAAGTGGGCATGACAGGTGAAGAAGGTGGCTCCATAGCGTATTAAACTGGGCAAACCTCTCGGCTATCTCTGTACCCCTATCTCTTTTATCACTTGAAGGTTATTTATGTGATCTAAGCTGTTTTCTTGAAAATGAGCTTATGTTCCATAACCTTATCTCATTGGTATATACCTTGACCCCTTATTATTCAGAGGTCATATCTAGTAAACTTTGATTTGGTATGGCTCTTGTGGCCTACATTGAATTATGTTTTTTGCCCTTAGATGTCTTATGTCTTGATGCAATTAAAGGAGAAACGACTTGTTTTAACTATAGTAGATTGGATACATATATATCCACAATTTCAGATTTAGAAGAATATGCTTTGGTTTGTGATTTTAATCAAGTGAACCTCTTACAATTATATATACAATCGTTGTTGGTAACAAGTAATGCTTCAGTTGTATGGTTGATCTGATTATTAAAGTATAAATATGTGGTTGATAAAACTAGTTTAATTGATATGATCGATAAAATGTATATAAAAAATTTAGTACATCTTTTTATTAAAGTATATCTGAAAATGAAAAATCTAATGATCACTATAGATAGTTTCATTTTTCCTATTACCATATTCGAAGGGTGCAGAAATTTAACTTATCCATTTAAAACCAACCATGACGATTGGATATCCAATTGTAATTGGATTGGGTTGGATGGAATATTTTAACATCCAATTTGGATTGGTTAGTTCTTGGATGACAGTTCGGCACCGAGCAAAACGATTCGATTATCTAACCGTTATTCAACTACCCATTCAATTAATAATATTTTTAAAATACAACTTTTTTCTTGGAAGGCATAGCGGCATCAAACCAATTAACGACTACCACGAAACACACGCACACACACCTCCCCGGCGGTATCGAGAATCCAAGTGCAGCCCACTAATCCGCAGCTATCCCGGCCCAGCTTACGTTGGATCTAGAGCCCAACCACAGTCTTCGACTGGTCTGGGAGACAGCCCGATCTATGACTGGACCAACCCAAGGACTTGGTACTCCTCATGTTCTTAAATTGACTCATCGAACCCAGGTAGACTGGGATCCCATCCACAGCCCCTTCGAGAAAGACCAACCGAGTTAAACATGATTTGTTTAAAATACAACTAATAATTAATTTGATATTCCCACAAAAATGGCGAAAAACTCCGAAGTACAATCGAGATTGCACATGGTACCACCAACGACTGCACAAACCCCTTAACCGGTGTCAATAGGCCTCGCCTCTTTTGTTCGCTATCAATTTTCACCGATCAAATCACGGGAGTTCCTTTGGGCGGCGACGGCGATCGACGACGGACCGACGCAAAACCACCGCCATGTCGCGCGAGAGATTTAGGAAAGCCCTACTGCCTCCGGGCCTTGAGGTAATAATTTACCTTTTTATCAATACCTTCTTCAATCATCTTACCGATTTTGACGTTAATTTTGGTTAATTCATCGTTTTAGGATGCAAATTATGATATGACCTTCTCTGTTAGTTTCTTAAATCTGATTAGAATTACATGTGGATTTGATAATGCAAGACGCGAATTGAAGTTGAGACTGTTGTTTGTTGTGGTGGTTAATTTGCAGAATATTAATAAGTTGAAGAAAGTTGTAGACGAAGGGAATTACTATGGGGCTCAACAGATGTATAAGACCACCAGTGCAAGGTAACATATGCACAACAGATGATGTGCAAGAATACTAGAGCATATTCTATATATGTGGTTTTTTTTATTTTTATAGACTCTTATGTATGAATGAACTTGGTACAAAGGCATTTTTTATCATATACGCATTTGAGTTCGAAGATTTAAGTGTTCTGTTTTCTTGGGTCTAGAATGTGTACCTTCATTTGGGAAGTATAGAACTATAGATGGCTCTGATTGAAAATTATAGTAGATAATAGTAAGAGAATGTTCTGGCATACAATTATGTTTAGAAGATTTCTAGGGGATGGTTTTGGACCATGGAAGATCAAATTCTTGGTAATATGTTAGCGTGCATCATATAAATAGAAGGGTCAGCATCCATTCATCCAGTATCCATACAGCCTGTTTACCCGTGGAGTAAGGATTGGATCTAAATACTGATGACAGTTAGAAAATGGTGAAACTTTCTTATCCTTTTGTAAAAAGGACAACAGAGACTGATGGCACCTAATATCGGTTCCATCTGCCTGTCGTCAACCTCTCGTTGGTTACTTGAGATGCAATGAGTGCAAAGGGGAATTTGGACCCTTTTGACTCACCTTGGGCATGGGAATTAGTGAGGCACTGGAAGAGGTAAATAGCATTGAAAACTAGAGAGATGGTGTATGTGAGTGGGCTAGCTGTTAAGCAATCTAAACATTTCTTTACTCCCTATTGGTGCGGTCCATGTTACTTTTACTTTCCACTAGATCCCATAAGGATTCACTTATGACTCCCCTGGGATGCCGAAGGTGTTCTGTTGGCATCTCTTTGGATAGGACTAGGTGCAGGGGTTTACTTTGAAGTCCTCAATTAGTCTGCAGGTCATGTACAACATACAATGAGAGGCTGTAGCTTTTAGCTACTCTGGGAATCTCGTATATGAAGATGTAATCTTTGACAAAAGTGCATCTTTCTGATGAAGATGTGCAATACAAGAAGTGGAGAAAAGAAGAAGGAAAAAAAAATTATTTATAGAATCTTATCAAAGATTGCACACAAAAACTTATTTAAAGGCCTATACTGAAAAAAAAAAACTTCTCATTTTAGATATACATCAGTGGGAAGATATACTGAAGCCTTGGACCTTCTCCAATCGGGTGCCTGCCTCCAATTAGAACATGACCAGGTAAGTTCCATGACGCATTTCACTTTTCATCCGTTACCGCCAGTACATAAGCTTAGAAACATAATGAATGTAAGCACTCTATGATTGTATTCTTTCAACAAGTAGATTCATGCAAAACAGTTTAGCTGTCTGTTTCACCGGTTAAAATTGTATGTGGTGTTATAATATTTGTAGGTTACTTGTGGGGGTGAGCTCGCTGCTTTGTTTGTGGAGACACTAGTAAAGGCGAAAGTTGATTTTGATGATGACTATTTGGGTTAGCTGTTTTTTTCGTTTGTGGTGCTTTATCTCTGTTGTTTTCTCTTTTCAGTCCATAAATACATATTTCATGCTTTAACTGTCAATCTTAGACCGTATTAGGAAGATCTACAAAAAGTTCCCTCGGATTCCATTGCCTGAAAACTTGGACTTGGCTGATGATGAAGCTATTCATCGGTTATCTGAAACCCTTGGAGCTGCAAAAACACGTGTTGAAAGCTGCTCATCATTCTTGAAAGCTGCAATTAAGTGAGTGATTCTGGTTTTTGTTAGTCTGCAGAAACTCTTTTACATTGTTTAGTGCTTAATTGCCACAAACTAGTTCTAGGACATTATTTATTAGATGTGTGATTCGTTTTGTTACCAATCATCAAAAGAGATCACATTCTTGAAGAATTTGTGGGTCAAATCGAACTCTAACATATGGAGTTTGATGATTAAGAAAATATGTTAATGACTTCTGAGGATTGTGAAATGTCACAACAATATGGATAGATCTATAGTTGATATTGTGTTATGTTGAACCTATAGAAATGAAAAACTACATAAAGATCTGAATACCTATTGTGAAATTGGAATCTTTTGAATCATTGAACATGACATAATTGAGAAAAGCCTCATTTTATTTGAATTCTTTGATCCCAGATGGTCTGCAGAACATGGCCCGCGAAAGATTGGATCTCCAGAACTACATGACATGTTGGCTGAATACATATATTCCGAGTCACCAGAAGCCGTATGTTTGCTGTAATTTACAATTGAGTGACATTCTTTTTGTAGATGAATTTGTTAGGTTAGGGTGTATAAATTGAATATCAGAACTCATTTATTCAAAGGTTTTCTAGCAGGGTGCTGATACTTTGTTATTAATAGCTTCACTTTTTTGACATATTCAGTTCGATTTTATCTGCTAGTTCCTGAAGGCAAAAACTTTTGCCTCAAGTTTTTTAAAACTACAATATCATATAAGCTTGTATAGATAGGTACACAATTACTTCTTTTTGAAATTTTCCTGCCAAATTGTGGTTCCTCTTTCAACATGAGTTGGTATATGTTAAATTTTTTTTGTGTGGATAATATAGAATGCTATTTTTCATGTGTGTTGCAGGATATGACTAGAGTGTGTTTCCATTTTGCAAGGGGTAGGAATCCCAAAAAATTCGCTTCGACACTTGTGAATTTCATGGGCAAGGTTAGTATTTTTCATAAATATGAATCACTTGGATTAATATGCAGCTTATCCTTCCCCAACTCATGTTCTTTTACTCTTACGTGATTGATGCAACTTGTTCTTTTGAGCAAATGACTTTTTGAACCATTGTTCTTGGGTTTTTGCTGTATAAGAAGTATTTTTCTTGTAAAAATACAAAACAAACTTTGAAGAAACAACTACAGACAACAAACTGCCAAGTACTAAGATTCATTATGCCTTTGCATTTCCGATTGTTCCTTAATTTACCCGTAATAATTTCTTACTGCAAACTATAGTGTTCTTTTGGCATTTTCACAAGAAAGCTAGCTAGTTTACTGTAAAAAGCCAAGTACGATGGTTTGGAAAGACAATTACTTATCTGTTTTGTGCTGGCTGTGCAGTGTTATCCAGGTGAAGATGATTTGGCCATTGCACGAGCCGTTTTGATGTAAGTAAGCTTGGCAACTATGTAAGGAGTAGGTTATAATTAATTTATAGATATGCATACCCTCTTTAAAAAACTCCTCTTAGAAGTCACCAAAAGGGCAAAGGCTAAGCAACTCGTAGGCAGTAGCTGGTGTCTGGGACCAATCCATATCAGGCTTGTGCTTGGGCTTGCCAAGCTTTTCAACAAGCTGGTTCATCTGGTTTGCAACCCTGATTCAGCCCTGCAGCCTTTTTAGCTGGCTAGAGCTTTATCATTCATCTTGAGCAGGTTTCCTAAATCTCCTTATGTGTAGGTATCTTTCTATCGGTAATCTAAGAGATGCCAACAATATTATGGACGAGGTAAAGAAGCTTGCTCGGGCAAAGGAACTTGAATTTCCAGAGTCGGAATTGATGCGGTTCACTGATTATCTCTTGCAGACGTAAGTTCTACTTTGATTACATAAATGAAGATAAGATCCATGTAATCGAGGGAAGTACTTACATGTTTAGTAGTCAATGCAAAATTTTCAACAACAGCCACTTAAATCTTATAGGAACTGGTATACCATATGAAAAAAAGTACTTTTAACATATACATTCGGTGCTTGCTGTTGGAAATCTATACAATTGTGTTTTACTCATCGTAGGTTAATGAGAGATGCATTGCCGCTGTTCAATATGTTACGACAAAAATTTAGCTCCAGTATCGATAGAGATCCTATGTTCAACGAGGTGCGTAATATCTACTATGAATGCTTGGTCTTTGATTAGGTGCATAAGGTAGTGGGTCCCATGGTTACATCTGTTTTTTCTTCTCACTCTCATTCCATGTAAATTGGATGCATTAAATGAAAATAAAAATGTTTGGTATGCTATACAGTTTAGGCTTATTTATTCAGCTGAAGTTAAAATTCCTTCCATATTGTCTTTGTTAGCCGTCAACTGTGAGTACTTTGGCTGAAAACCCCCTAGGCTGTTCTTGTTAGAACCCATTGCCTGCCAGACCAAACCAGATACAATACCTTAGCACCACCTGGATTAGGCTGGGCCAATCGTCAGCCTGGTCTGGTGTGATCTGGCAGGAGGTGGGTTGTAAAAAGAGCGGCCTGGGGGCTTTTTCTCATCCACTACATCTTTAGACCTATATGTTTATTGATTCTAGATTTATTTTTGATGTAGTTGTTAGATGACATTGGGGAAAAGTTTTATGGAGTACGACGCAAAAATCCATTGCAGGGGATGTTTGGAGAGTTGTTTAAGGTAAATCTAGTTTCTTGTTTGTAAAAGATGCTCCCTTTTTTCCCATGAAATTGCGTTGCTTGACAAAATACATAGTTTTTGGAAGTTTGATTGTGTTTTTACATGTCTAAAACACACTTCATACTTGAAACTAATGGAATCCTTGTAGAGAGTGTCAAGTCAAATATCAGCCAACTGTTTTGTAATGACAAGAGACAAATATGTACCCCCTCCGTCCAAAATAAATGTTCACAATGAAAAAAGACGTAGTTTTTGGAATGTGTGATTATTATGCTTTTTTAATTAACTAAAGGACAATTTTACTCTTAACTATAGAGAGAGAAAATTTCTCATCTCATAATTAAAGGTAGAATGGAAAATACACGATTAATTTTGAAAGTGGACACTTTTTTGTAACAAACTAAAATAGAAATGTGGGCAATTATGTTGGGATGGAGGGAGTATTTGCATATTGAATACTTTCCAATTATGGAAATCTTACAACTTCTGTAGGACAACCTGAAACTAAAAATCGTTGTAGTTTGTTGCAAACTACTTCCCTTATGTTACTCCTCCATCTCAAAATAAGTGTATGTATTTTTATTTTTATTTTTTTGTGCCAAAATTATTGTTCACTCCCGAAAGTGTATTTTTCTATGCAACGTTCATTATGAGATGAAGAAATTCATTACTCCCTGGAAGATTAATGGCAAAATTGCTACTTAGAGCATCCACAATGTAGTTTTTGAGAGGTTTTTCAAACAGCAAAAACCTCACTTTGAGGTTTTTCACATAGTGTAAAGGTTTTTTAGGTGAGGTTTTTGGTGATGATTTTCGCCATAGGTAGTAACTGCACGACCTGCTTTTTCAGAGGTTTTTTGTATTTAATCTGTTTTAACTTTTCAAATTTAAGTTTGTATTAATTTTAATGTATATATTTTTATAAATAAAAATATAAATGATATAAAGTTAAAATGGTGGGACCTCAAAAGTTTGAAAAGGCTTGGGTGAGGTTTTTCACATAGTGGAGAGGTACGTAGAGGTTTTTAGATTGTTGAGGTGGCAATAATGCGTAAGAAAAAAGCTGTGAAAAAGCTACACACGGTTAATTAGAAAGTGTGATAAAAAAACACTTTAATAAAACCGTGCAGTCTTTTTTATTTTCCAGTTACTTAAAAGTACATTTTGTGCAGATATGCATACATCATTCATTCTTTAGACCCTATTTTCGAGTCGGATATATTGGGTGTGCTTAATTTGATTTCCACTAGTGCCATGCTTTCATCAGACAATCCATTAGCATTTTCCAAAATTGGAACAAATGTTTCAACTGATATCTTTTTCGGTTTGCAGATGTAATGAAACAAATAGCATGTTGTATACAAAACTCCATGTCTCATGTTCGATGTCGGATGGCATCCGGGTAAGACGCCAGCATATTCATTTGACCTGGACGTACTACCAAGTGCTGTTTAATATCTTCCTGTATTGTGACGATTAAACCCAAATTTTTTTGTTGCTTTTGCGTGTTCAATATGAAATCTTTACGATAGTTTGGTACGTTCTTGTGAACTTAGCAGCGACAGGGAACTCTCGTTGTGCTTGTTAATTATTATGCTTTCCTAATGAAGATTAGGATCGCACAGAGATACAATGTTTCTGCAATTTGGTTGTGCATAAAAAGGATCACATGTTAGCAGGTTGTTAGGACTCGGCTTGAGAAAATAATTTAGGTCTGAGGTCTGTTCGAACTCGATTTCTTTTTTCGTTCCAAAATAGTGCTTGATCTCGACGCTCGTTTAACGATTTTCAGTTACACATAGTGATATGAAGGTCAAGCTTTATAAACTCGTTTATACGCTCAAACTCAAGTTCAATTAACTCGTTTATTGATCCTAGCTTGATAATGTTTATGTGTTTGTATAATTTAAGAATTTTTGTCTATATGGCTAACGCTTGACTCGACTTGAACAATATTATCAGTTTTTTTGAAAATCTAAAGTAAAGTTGGTGTTATGAAACTTGATATGATACGTTAATGATGTTTATTTTATGTTGGAGATCGATTCGAGATTGATAATTATGAAGCTCGTGCTCAAGATGGACTAGTTTTAGTTCGTTTGATTCTTGAATCATTTAAAATAATGGTATATATATGTGTGTGCGTGCATGCGAGAGAGATTTTTAATACAAGTACATAGGTATGTCTATCATGTTCGTATCTCCTTAAAAAACATAAAACACATAAAAGTTATGAAATTTGTATGAGGGATTAAATTTGAGAGCAAATAAAGGGAAAGGTTCAATTATTTAGACTCCATGATTAAGGCGATCGATGAATGGTGCAACCTGCTGCGAAAGTCGTGTAACAACATTGTGGAGCTTATGTCTTTCGAGAGCAACCCTGTGTAGTCGGACAAAGAAATCCTTTTCCAGGAGATGGTAATCGAATACGTTTGGGCCATTTGGAAGCGAAGCCATGGTCAATGAAGTGGTTTTTAACCCACTTAAGTTAGCTAACAATATTCAATAGGTGGTCTTTCATTGGATATGTAATAGGAGCTTTGTAGGTAAAAACCGTTGTTAGATTGGCTGGGTCTGTAATCCGAGGTCGTTTTTAACCTTCCTGTTAGCTAGCGCCTTGCTAGTGTGTTTTCTTTCTATAAATGTAGTTCTAAAAAATTTAAGGAAAGAGACATTAATGACGAGGTTATACAAGTACACAATACACACCGTGTAAAGTCAAGGTGGTTATAGTGAAGAATTGGGATAGAAGTGTCAACCACAAGAAGGTTCTATAAAAACTAAAAGGAAAGTTCTACATGTGGCCATTAGATTGCCTTCGTTTTATGGGTCTGAGACCTATGAACAAAGGTTCATGTAAAGAGGCCGGTAGATGCAAAACAACGGATGTTGATACTAACTTTTTTTTTAATATTTACTTTGTTTCTTTTCTTTTGTCTTAAATGTTTTAAAGAAGTGATTAAACGCCTAAAGATTTAATTTTTGCTTAAAAATCCGTCACTGCATATCTGATTGTCTCACCGCTATGGGCAAATCCAAGAAGAGCCTTGGAAGATTTATACAGATTTCTGCTTCCAAAAAGAGATAAAATAATTACAAATCACAAGGGAGCTGATCATTACATAGGAAAGGGTACATAAGGTATCAAATTCTTAGGCTATGAGTACTGGTGCTGAGGCTGGGCGGGCTCAACGGCTGCCGGTACTAACTCGGTGGGTTGGGAGCGGGCTTCCGAAGCGGCATCCTCAACGGGTTCCCCACACCGATGAAGTTGGGGCTTCATGTCTTTCTCTCTCTTATCCTTTCTCTCTATCTCTCTCTACACTCTTCTCTCTCTCTCTTTTCCTTTATTTAAAATATATATGTATTGGGTATTTGGTTTGTAAGGTTCAGGTACTAACAGAGAGGGCTCTAGAGAGCTTATAGTGGGTTTATGATAAAACTGATGTGGCAGAGAGGGCTCCAGAGCTAACACCCTAAAAATTGGAGCTAACAAAAACTTTCCAAACAAGGAAGGTGGTATAACGAATACGCCAAAGCGTGAGCTTTTCCCAAAAACAAGGGTAAAGAGTAAGTGTATAATTACACGTTTGTAATATCAACAAAGCAATAACAATAACCAAGCTAATCTATTTCCTACTCTAGGAAAGAGATTACAAAAGGGTTATCGTCCTATAATCGTCAAAAGGTCTAAAAGACCGGTCTCTTTAACATTTCCCCAACTCACACTATTCCAAGCGCCTACTTAGAAGCAACACCTCCAGTACCTGTGACACTCGTCAACACCACACAAGTGTTAGGCCAAAAAGCCTAGTGAGTTGTACAAATAAATAATCCATACATATATAAGTGAGCATCTTACTAAGATTCATCTATGTTCTTTACCTTGGCCCTTAACATTGAAATTAATCACTTTTTGACTAGTGAAGCCCCGGTCCACTTTCTGACTAGTGACCACAAGCATTTCACCTTTTGACTGGTGATGCTTCATAGGGACATAGGTACTCAATTTGTGACTAGTGATACCTCGTTGAGCATTATGACCACTGCTTATTATAATGGGTGCCCTCGTAGAGTTTAAACTCTCTACCTTAACATAATATATATAGGACTTCATCCCAAGCATATCATACCAAGACATAATAATTCTCACGCAATAATCGTGTACAACGTCACATAGTATTCAAGGATTAATTCCACCACACATTTACACTACCATTTTACTCAATAGATCCATAACATGTTTGACAACATACATCCATAACCTTCCTATAGCCTTAACAACTTAGTTCCTTCAATCGGAATAGAGCAGCCTCTGTGAAGGCTAACAGAGGCTCTTCTTATCTAGACCTCTGATTAGTAGTTGAAAGAGCTTCTGTGAAGACAACCTCTGTGAAGTGTTCGTTTATCTCAGAGTCTGAAGATCACTCGTGCTGCTCACGTGTTCAGCTCCAAACCGACTTTCTTTCAACGTACCAGATGAAGACACGTGTTGTGATCTCATGACTTAGGTCGTTAGGAGCTTTGTATAAATAGTGGATAGGACTCTGTATTTCGAGAAGTTTTTGGATGGAATACACATATAACTTTTGAATGTTCTTTTCTCTCAATTCTCACATACATATGTGTGTTTTGGTGTTCTTGAATAAGATCTTCATTATTCATGTTATATGCTTATTGATCTTATATTCACTAATTTGTACTCAACTTTATATTTCGCTGCACTGTTCTATTGTATTTGAGTACAATTTCCTTTATCACCAATACCAAACTTGAGGATTTAGATCCAACATGATCGGTGAAGAGAGTACATTTCGTCTCGTAGAGGTAATGTTGCCACAACTTCAAGGCAAACACTACCGCCGCCAATTTCAAATCATGGACCAGATAATTCTTTTCGTGTTCCTTCAAGTGACGAGAAGCATAAGAAATCACCTTACCTCGTTGCATAAGCACACAACTGAGGCCCACCTTCGACGCGTCGCTATAGACTATAAAATCGTCCGATCCTTCCGGCAACGATAGAATTGGCGCTTCACATAGTTTCTTCTTGAGTGTTTGGAAGGCTTCTTCCTATTTGTCAGTCCATAAAATTTTGGCGTCCTTCTTTGTCAACACCGTAAGTGACGAAGCAATCTTCGAGAAATCTTGAATGAACCTTCGGTGGTAACCCGCCAAGCCCAGAAAACTTCTTATTTCTGATGGGCTCGTCAGCGACTTCCAACTCATCATGGCCTCGATCTTCACGGGGTCTACTTTGATTCCATCCCTCGACACCACATGGCCCAAAAACTGTACTTCGTGGAGCCAAAACTCGCACTTAGAAAACTTGGCGTACAACCGCTCATCCCTAAGCACAGTTAACACTTCTCGTAAGTGTCGTTTATGTTCGGCTTCATCCTTAGAGTAGATCAAAATGTCATCGATAAAGACGATTACCGACTTATCTAAAAACGGTTTACACACTCGGTTCATCAAATCCGTGAACACCACCGGAGCGTTTGTCAATCCGAACGGCATCACTAGGAATTCGTAGTGTCCGTATCTCGTCCGGAATGCGGTCTTCGACACGTCTTCCTTTTTCACCCTCAATTGATGATACCCGGATCGTAGGTCGATCTTTGAAAAGCACCCGGCACCTTGAAGTTGATCGAATAGGTCGTCGATCCGAGGAAGGGGATACCTATTCTTTACCGTCACTTTGTTAAGTTCGCAGTAATCGATACACATCCGCATTGATCCGTCTTTCTTCTTGACGAAAAGGACCGGCGCTCCCCACGGCGGTGAACTCGGTCGAATAAATCCTTTTTCCAAGAGTTCTTGGAGTTGCGTCATCATCTCTTTCATCTCGGTCGGATCCAAGCGATACAGAGCACGTGCTATCAGTGCCGCTCCCGGTGTAAGGTCAATATGAAATTCTACTTGACGTTCCGGTGGTAATCCGGGCAACTCTTCCGGAAAAACGTCCGGAAATTCACGTACCACTTCAACATCGGCAACCCCCTTCTTCTCTAACTTGGTATCTATGACGTAGGCAAGATACGAGGTACATCCCTTAGCTAGGCATTTTCGTGCCTTAAGTAACGAGATGGTCGTATTGGTGCCTTTCTTTTTCTCTCCGTAGATCGTGACCATTCCCCGCGAGGCATCGGTATTGTGACCATCTTCTTGCCGCACCAGATGTGGGCTTGGTGAGCGACTAACCAATCCATGCCTAGGACTACGTCAAAACACCCGATAGTCATGGGTATGACGGTTGCGGTAAAAGATTCTCCCTCTAATTCTAAAGTGCACCCTTCAAAGCAATCCCGAACAGTTACAAGATACCCACCCGCTACTTCTACTATTAAAGCATCAGGTAAGGCAGTGGTAGGCATAGTGAATTGTTTACTAAAGGAGCTAGTTACGAAGGAACGATCGGCACCCGAATCGAATAAAATAAGCGCAGGCATGGAGTTAACGAGAAACGTACCCGACACTACATCAGATGCCTCTCTCGCCTCCTCGGCAGTCATCTGAAAAGCTCGGCTTGGCACCCTTGGTGGGTTCTCCTTCCTTGTAACGGGTCCACTCGGCGTCCCCGTCGGGGCCTTCATCAACTTTGGGCATTCTCTCTTGAGGTGTCCCGGCTCATTACACTCAAAGCAAACCAGCCCTCGAATGGAGCAATCTCTATCTAGGTGGCCCCGCTTCCCACACGCATTGCAACTAAGAGGACCCGAATGATAGTTAGTGCTCGATTGAGGGATGCGCCGGCATGGTCCGTAGTGCTTATTCCGACACTTAGAACACCACCTCGTCTCATTACGGGCGCCCGCCCTCATCCCATCATGAAGCAACTTGGTTGGTCGAGTCGGCTCTGTTGCCTTTTCCAACTTCCTCTTTTCCCCGGTTTGGTAGCGTTTTTCCCGAGCTTGGGTTATGTCATCTTCAATCCTTAGTGATTCTCCTATCGCCTCTTGCAAGGTGGTTGCCTTCGAAATTCTAATCGCCGACTTCATCTCAGCCGGTAACCCCCGTACATAAGCCTTTATCTTTGCCTTCTCGTCGGGAGCCATGTGCTCCACCAAACCCAACTTTTCCAGAAATTGCTTCGCATAATACGAAACGGGTAAGTTGCCTTTCTTCATCTCTCAGAATTCCTCTTCAATCTTGTCAAGAGCTCGTTCACTACAATACTTCTCAAGGATCTTCCTCTTGAATTCGGCCCACGAGAGTCTAGCTAACACGGTCGGTGTGAGAGAAGAGCGGGTCAAGTTCCACCACGTTAGGGCCTCGCCCTTGAGAAGGTGTGAGGCGAACTTGACTCGTTGGGAGTCATCACACTCGCTGGCCTCAAAGGCCATCTCTATCTCTCGAACCCAATACATGCATGTTACGGGTTCGGTACATCCGGAAAACTCCGGTGGTTTGCATCCCAAGAAATTCTTGTAAGAGCACCCCTTCGCCTTCTCCTTTCCTTTCTCCCCGATCACTCGTATTTCCTCCGTGACCACAACTGCTTCGGCCTCTCCGGATCCGTTATCGGCATTTTCACCCATTGCCTCGTTGCGGCGGTGACTAGCGTCTCGATCCTCCAACATTTTTACGAAGGATTCATGCTGCTTGCTCATGGCCGTAGTCACGGCCCTCATCACGTTATCGAACATCTATGCTTCCGGGGTTACCAAGGTTAACACCAGATTCGGATTCTCGAGGTCGACCCGTGGAATGTGCTCCGGCCTCCTACCTAAAATAGGAGGTCTAGGTGGACTCTCAACCGCATCGGTCATTCTCCATTGGTCGACGGTTGAAGCGGTCCACTCGGGTGGATCCTGCGAGGCGCCCGCTTGACTTCGGGTATTAACCATCTCAATCTGTCACACATACATATGAGAAATAGGGTAAGAATAGACTATTTTACGAACTGAAACATTCGTCATCCTCATAACAATAGTTGTTCAAAAATACTCGTGTAACAATGCATTCATATATCAGTAGCTAAGTGATTTATGAACAGATCATACATAAGAATCTTTGTCACCATTATCACAATTCCAACCAATGCATTCATATATCAGTAGTTAAGTATTTTACTGACCAATCATGCAAGCTATCAAATTAATCAGGCAATCACAAACATAACTGTGCTATTGTAACACCCCAAGATTGGAGCTAACAAAAAAAACTTTTCAATCAAGAAAATGGTATAACAAGTATNTTACATGTTTGTAATTTAATTCAAGGGCATTAACAATAACCAAGCTAATCTACTTCCTATCTAGGAAAGAGATTAGAAAAGGGTTATCGTTCTAATAATCGCCAAAAGGTCAATAAGACCGGTCTTTCAACATGCCCCGAGCTCACTCTAAGCCAACCACCTACTTGGAAGAGGCGCCACTAACACCTGAGATACACATCGACACCAAACAAGTGTTAGGCCAGAAAGCCTAGTG